>JAASFQ010000105.1:0-45995 GCA_023333845.1 Globisporangium polare | reverse complement strand
TTCATGTGCTTGCTGAGCTTGTTGTTGCTCGGGAAGGTGCAGATACAGCCCTGCACGGGACACTTGAGCGGCTCGATGTATCCGTGGAGGCGCTTGTGTCTTGAGAGGTTTCCGGAGGTGCTGAAGCTCTTGGCGCAGGTGGGGACGGGACACACGTGCGGCTTCTCGCCGGTGTGGGTCATGGCGTGCTCGGCGAGCGTGTACTTGCGGTTGAACTGGCGGTCGCAACCTTCAAAGTCGCACGTGTGCAGAATTGCTGGGGCCGCCATGTTGATCATCGAGTCCATGGGTGCTAGTGTGTCGTTGGCGACGGAGCTCAAGTTGGTGAGTGAGGGAATGAAGGACCTCTCTGTCCCTGGCGTTGTGCTTGTGCTTGTGTGTGTCCATCGCCCTGTCGCTGTCCTCACGCAGTCGAGCGTGTCCACTTTTTAATATCTCAGGCCCCTGATAACGGAGCTGCTCATAATCAAGTCAGAAGAATAGAGTCAGAAAAACCGGCTGCCACAGCTGGTACCCCTCCGCTTCGAGCAGCTCCATTGCAACTCGGACACGCGACACTGATCAGCATCGGCAGACCCCGGCTGTCTGGTCGGTCAGGTCTGGCGCCAGGGCTTCCGGCCATAAACATTCTATCGCATGAGAGAGCCGTTGGGTGAGGTGGATGGGAGGAGACGAGAAACCGTTGGGCCTTTGCAGCGTGGACACGAGGCTTTCAAGGGAGGTACGGACGCACACCTTCGCAAAGCGCAGAAGGTTTCGATGCGATGCGATGGGGCTTTGCGGCCCACACTGGCTGGTCTGGACCTCCGTGTGGGTCAGACGCACGGCCTGGTTGTTCCTCGCTGCCTGACAGGCGAACACGAACATGACATGTCCGCGTTGCATGACTCGAGGTGCCTCATAAGGAGAGAGAGATAGCTTGAGAATGAGGGCTCGGTGTGCACAGTGAGACTGGGCGGCGATTTGCTGGTCGTCGGCTGGTGTCTGTCCGTCCGCTCGTTCGTCTACGTGAGGTGGCCATGCGTGTGGGGATGGCCGAGGAGCTCAGGCATTGATACAGAAGCTTCCATCTCGAGAGTTCTCATCTCAAATTTCTAGGCCTTGGTTAAGTTATATTCTTTGATAGATACGTCGCGTCCTGCTTGTTACTTGGCTGCGTGGTAGCCGCCCAGGTCCTCGACGTGGAAGCGGATGATGTCGTCAAAGAGGTTCTGCGAGGGCGAAGCCGCTTGTGCCTGTGTCACACTAATGCTCTTCCTTCGCGCGATGTCCGTGTCCTCCAGCAGCGACGAGAGCGAGTCGAGGAGCATGTCAAGCTTGCCGTCCGCCTCATCTTCGTCGCCACTGTCGCCCTGTGCAATAGCCCCGGACTCCGTCTTGGCCGCAAACGCCACGGGCCACTGGAGCTTCCGGTCCTGCCGCTCCTCTTCGTCCTCATCCTCTTCGTCCTCGTCCTCATCCTCGTCCTCCTCGTCTTCATGATGAGGATCACCATTGCCGGAGCTGTGGGACCAGTCCTCGGCGCTCGTGGGGCTCTTCTTGCGGCCCCTGCTCTTGCGTCGCTCGCCGGTGGGTGTGCTCGTCGCGGCGTGCGGGTTGTACACGTCCGGGTGCTGGTTCTTCATGTGGCGGTTGAGGTTGCCCGTCGTGCTGAAGGTCTTGCCGCAGCCGAGCACCTCGCACACGTGCACGGGGCCGCCGTAGTGGAATTTCATGTGCTTCTCGAGCTTGTTATCACTTGGAAAAGTGCAGACGCAGCCCTCCACGGGACACTCGATGGGCTGGATGAAGCCGTGCAGGCGCTTGTGGCGCGCCAGGTTGCCGGATGTGCTGAACCTCTTGTTGCACGTGCGCACGGGACAGACGTGCGGCTTCTCGCCCGTGTGCGTCTTCATGTGCTCCGTGAGCGTGTACTTGCGGCTGAACTGGCGGCCGCACTCCGGGTCGGGGCACGTGTGCATCACGGCGGTGGCGTCCTGCTGTCGCTGCGCTGCAGGCGCAGCAGAGCGCTCTGTGAGCAGCAGCTCCTGGAAGGAGCCCGTGGGGGTCAGTGGCTCGCGCTTGACGGACATACTGCTGCTGAGCACTTCGTGGGGCAGCTGCTGGCTCGGGTACATCCTCAGCAAATCTGTGTGGCCGAAATCGGCTCGTCGCTTATCCGAGCAATTGGGCAATGCGGCTGTGAGGTCTCCCAATGGCGCAGCGAAATGCGAAGTGTGTGGCGGTGGTGGTGGACTGACTGACTGATCGTGGGCTGCATATACAGTCGGCGGACGACTGACTGGTGTCGTCGTCGTCTGCGGTCTGGACGAAGAAGAAGATGAAGCGTGGAACAAACGAACGAAGAGGAAGAGCTGGACCGCTCACACCCGTAATGCCGAGCGCACAAGCCCACGCTCGCTCGCTACAAATCACTCGCCCGCTCGCTGCCGCAGTCTGTCAAAAGGGGATGAGTGACGACCTCACTACGTACACGTGTGCTTACAGGGCCGTAAGCATCGAGCCATTTGTTTTTGCTGCGGATACGGAGGTGCAGAAACCGCGGCCGAGTCAGCAAAGCCGGCGTGATTGCTCTCCTTGAGCCCAGCGTCAACGCCGCTTGGCCTGTTATAAGACGCAGGCTGGCTTGCTGGTGTTGGCCTTGAAGCCTGACTTGAAAGAAAGAGAGAGAGTCCGTCGCAATGTAGTGGCGAGGGGCGTATGACATTGAAGGGGAAGAGAAAGCGCGGACGCTGTCCACCCGACAGACAGAGCACACACTCAACGGGCTTTGAGGTCTGTAGCCACAGTCGCCGAGGCATTACTCGCGCGCCGCTGTCGCGACTGGAGTGGCACTCGATGGTCAGCCCAATACCCTTTTAGATCGGATAGTCGCCTTCAACATAGCGATGCTCGCTAAAAATGACTGACACCTTGGGGTATGGTAGGCCTCTATAATGTGCAGACGATGCTCCTACAATCAGAACTGTTTATACAGAAGCTCTCTGCTTGGCGTCAACGAGGAGATGTCGACGCTGAGTAGAGAGAGAGAGAGGGAGAGAACGTCAATCGCGACGCCACGACAACAGCGAGCCCGTTTTGAGCAGCGAGTGAGGAGCTCGTGAGCTCATGAGCTCGAGGTCGGAAGGACGGGCGCAGAGGGGGGAAGCTGCTTCTTTCGTGTCCACTTTTCCATCCCACACGCTTGCTTTCTGCAAAGGAGCTCGTGTCCAGTTGCACTGTCCCCTTGAGCGCTCAGGCTGAGGCGGCGTTCCAAGGGAGTGGGTGGAACAACCACTTCCACAGCGGACCATCGCGTTAGAGCCCGCCTCGAGCCTTGAGGCTTGGTCCCTCGAAGCGACGACGACGCAAGTCTGGTCCAAGCAAGCAAGACCTCTGGACTGCGATTTGCCTTCCAGGAGGCTGGTCTGGCAGTCGACAATACACATCAAGGCTCACGAAGCAGCTACGCGTCGATGGCGTTTTCACGAGGGCCATGAGGCTCGAGGGCGAACAAGTCCGCGTCATCCAACGCCAGAACAGTCTACTCTTAGCTTTAGCGACATGCTCCGCGCGAGTATCCACCGACTCAGCAGCACAGCAATCGCAGAGTTTGGCGTGGCGTGGCAATCTCCAGGCCAAAGGCAGCTGGAGACTCGTCGCGCATGGCCAACGAGTCGAGGGCTGCTCGACCGCGGTTATTCTGGCAGGCGCTCCGACCGTGAACGCATCTCACCCAAAGGCATGTCAAACCTGAAACTGATTTGCGTACTTACCCGAGTGATCAGCAGTCCCGTATTGCCGCCTCCCTTTCTCTTGGCCCGAGCGGTTGGACACAGGGCCGCGGACGCATTTGTGGACACGACCCCGTGATTATGGCCAGTGGCGCCGTCTCTTGAGCAGTGACGACGACTCCAGCCCCGCGCCGCCGTCTGGACTCTGCAACAACCAAGGCTTGCTTGGTGTTTCGATAGTCAGGCCAAACCGCTGGGGATCGAGAGAATAGCGGGGGAGGGGGGGGATTGGGGAGAGCGATTCTGGCCGCCCGCTCAATGCGAGAGCGAGAGCAAACAACCACGCAGATGGCTGAAGCCAGCTCGCTGGGTCTGCTCCAGGCGCGTCCTCGACGAGAAAACTGCGGACTGCCAGCCAGAACTGCGGACTGAAGCGACGGGCGGGCTTTTCACCTGAAATGACCTGGTGGTGTCACACGCGCCTTGTCGTGGTAATACTCCCACGGTGGCCATACAGAGCGCGAGAGCTCGATATCTCAGGGTCTCAGCTGGCGCCATGAGCCCATCGACAGTGAAGTTGAGCCGCGCAAGCCTGCGAAGGGAGCCTGAAGCCAACCTGCTTTGACTGCTTTGAGTGCTGGAGAGGAGCGGCGTGCGAAAGTTGTGACAACCATCCAGGACCTAAACAGACCCGCCACGGTACTGCACCGCGGGCATAATCGATCGCCGCAAACCACTGAGCGTCATAAATCGCCGTGGCCAGACTGGATCGTTCATATCTCACCACGCGCTCTTTTCCTTCTTCCTCCCGCTCCCCATCAGCAACAGGCGCTCTTCACGAGAGGTTTCAACACACGCCGCGAGCGAGGAAGCCCCATTCCGAAAGTTCTCGCGTCCGCCTCAGAGCGAACGCCCACGGCACTGCAGCACCGCCGGAGCCTAGCAGCGAAACACACCTCAAGGGCTACAGGAAATGCTGACCACCATGCACGAGAGCGAGAGCCCGTTCTACTCCAATGTGCGCGCGAAATCCTGGGCCTACGACCCGACGGCGCGCGACCTGCGCGTCGTGCCCGTGCTCTACGAACCGACCAAGTACGGCGCCACGTCGTCGACGGCCTCGAGCCCCGTGTCGTCTTCGGCTTCAGCCTCGTCTTCGCGTGGCGCAATGGCAACCACCAGCACGCCGAGTTTGACGCCGGCGACGCAGATGTTCCACTGCTCGGAGCACGGGTGCTTCCGCAAGTTCAGCCGCCGGTACACGCTCATCGAGCACCAGAAGACGCACACGGGCGAGAAGCCGCACATCTGTCCCGCGCCCGGGTGCCGCAAGAGCTTCACGACGTCGGGCAACCTGTCGCGCCACAAGCGTCTCCACGGCTTCATCAAGCCGCTCGAGTGTCCCGTGGACGGCTGCATGAGCACGTTCCCGAGCAACAACAAGCTCGAGAAGCACATGAAGTACCACCTCGGCAGCCCCGTGCACGTGTGCCGCATCGGCACGTGCGGCAAGACTTTCAGCACCATGGGCAACCTCAACCGCCACGTCAAGCACCAGCACGGCGCGCAGGGTGAAGGCGGCGCTAACGATGAGACCGCCGCGCCTCCGGACTCGAGCCGCGGCAGCTTCTGCACTGACCGGAGCAGCACCAGTGGCAGCTACCGAGGCTCGTCCGAGCTCCACTTCCAAAGCCCGACTGCGACCGACGACCTCTGCTACGCCAACAGCAGCGCCCACACGCCACGTGGGAAGCCTAGCCTGCTCGCGAGCTCGTCTTCATCCTCGGGCCACTCGATCCCGTTCCCACGCATTTACCCGTCGGGCGTGCACGCGAACGGCAACCCGGAGCGCGTGTGGAGCTCCGACACATTGTTGGACTCGCTCTCGACCATCTTCGACGGGGACGAGCAGTACCAGCAACAGCACTACCACCACCAGGAGCACCAGCAGCCGCCAATGTACCAGCCGGCGCCGCTGCAGCCGCCGTCGTTCCCGCAGTCGCCGAGCCTGCTGGACGACATGATCCACTTCCACGTGACCAACTTCCAGTGCTGAGTTGTGAGCACTTGTGGAGGATTGCATGATGATGTTGTTGCAGTAGTGTGTGCGTGTAAATTATGAATACTGAAACCTTAGGTAGTCAATCAATTAAGTTATGACAGGGACTTCGCTTCGTTCAGCTTGTGGCCACCTGACTCACACACACGCCATAGCTCTCGTGATTGGGCTATTCGCTAGTGTACAAGCCTTCTCATTCGGAGCAAGGTCTCCGTTCTGGTGTGGCAGCGAGCATTAGTGGACAATCCAAGCCCGATCCGTCATCTTCTCCCGCTATCTCCGTCCACCTTTGCTTCAGTATTCAGCTGCACCACCACACACTCGCGGTCTCCTTGCCATTCTCACTGGCGCCAGTGGTGAGTGCGTTCCATTCCGGTGGCGGAGCGGGGCTTGTGGTGCTCAAGCCCAGTATGTAGACATTGTGGGTGCACGATGCAAGAACAGGGAGACCCGGAGTGAGGTCACGCTCGCTCACTCACTGCTGATGCCTCATGCGTCATGCTCGATCACCGCAATGCTAGACGAAAAATCAGATCCCCAACAGGCACCACCAAGTGACTAACCTTCGTGCGACGAAGCGATCACCAACCATCAACGTGCAGACTGCAGATTGCACCCACAATGCTCGGGTGGCACCAGCTCACATTGTCGACGCCACCATGAACGATCACTCTGACGCTGATGAGAGTGCGACTGCGAGTGTCAAGTGGTGGCGACAAGGTGGGAAGCCCGACGCGAACGAGAATCTTCCTTCTGCTCGGGGTGAGGCGAAATGCGAAGTGCAGCATCATTATCATTACGACCAGAGTCAAGTTCATAGGCACGCTGATGAGGTAGGTTGGTCATGTTAAATAGGTTGCATGGTGCTTGATTTGAGGTACGGGGTACAGATCAACTGCGCTTACTCTCCAAAGTGCGCGACGTGGAAGCTGATCATGTCGTCGAGGATCGTGCGTCGGCGCTTGCGACTTGGGGACTCGACGTCGCTCTCGTCGCTCTTCTCTTCTTCACTGACGACAAAGGCGCTAGCCGTGGCTGTGGTGCTATTAGGCTCGACAAAGTCGATCTCCTCGTGGAGAATGGACGCGAGGACGTCCAGCTGGTCGACAGGTGCGCCACTGGAGCTCTGCGTGACGGCTTGGACTGTAGGAACTGGTACTGCCGAGTGTGCCTTGAGCTGGCTGCCGAAAGTCCCGTCGTCCGAGCCGCTCTCTTCGTCTTCCTCGCTGCTGCTGCTCTCCTCTCCGTCACCGTCCTCCTCACTCTCGTCTTCGTTGGTGCGCTGCCGTCTGATCGCCTCCGGGTGGTGGTTCTTCATGTGGCGGTTGAGGTTGCCCGTCGTGCTGAAGGTCTTGCCGCAGCTGCCGACTCCACACACTTGGACAGCGCCACCCAAGTGGAACTTCATGTGCTTCTCGAGCTTGTTGTCGCTGGGGAATGTGCATCTGCAGCCTTCCGCGGGACACTCGATGGGCTGGATGAAGCCGTGCAGGCGCTTGTGCCTTGAGAGGTTGCCGGATGTGCTGAAGCGCTTGTTGCACGTGCGCACGGGACAGACGTGCGGCTTCTCGCCCGTGTGCGTCTTCATGTGCTCCACGAGCGTGTACTTGCGGTTGAACCTCCGGCCGCACTCGGGCTCGGGGCATTGATGGACAGCATTCACCACTGCCGGTGCTGCTACAGGCGACGGTGACGCTTGGTTGACCGTAGCGGTGCTGGTGACGGTTTGGGCGACTGGCTTGGGCCACGAGGACTCGGCTGCGGAGAGGTTGCTGCTTCGCTTCATGCCGGCGCGTTCATATTTGGCGAAACTGTTCCTGCTGTCGCTGGCGATGCGCATTGTGCTGCTGCGCCCGTGTTTCTTTCGCGAATGACCTTGGAGCGACAGCGCTGGCACTGGCGCTTGGGCGAAGAATCGTGAGCAGTTTGAATGCTGGTCGATTGCGTTTGGATGAGGAGCTACGGTGTCCGTCCGTCCGTCTCGCAGGCAGGCGGCCGTTGTCTGAGAATCCGATGGCAATCAGCAGCGGCGTTACCATTGGCCGGCTGGGAGCTGTGGACAGGTGATGTGTCCCCTCTCGTACTGTAGAGCGGGTGATAACAGTATTTCGCGCATTGTGAGCTTCGCATGGGCATAAAAGAGACTGGGATTCAATGTTCCGCCAGTGGTGGCTGGGTTCCCCGGCGAGTTTTCTCAGGACGGTTGTGGCGCGATAAACGCCAAATAATAGAGCAGTCCAGCCTTGTAATAGAGGGGGCCGGTCGTAGCGTCGAGGCCCTTGTGAGTGTGCGTGCGGCCGCTGCAAACTCCCCCCCACGACCCACAACCCACGACGACCGGGTCCACCGGGGAACCGACTGCGAGTCCCGCAAACAGCAGCGTGGAACACTGGCTGTCTCTTGCTTTGCTTTGCTGTCCCTGTCCACTTTTTCCTCCAGCTGGTGTCCAACCGCCGTGACGTTTTGCGATCGAACAAAGAAGAGCCAGGCCAAAACGCGTTCGCACAGTTTCGTTGAGCAAGTTCAGCTCGAGTTTTCCGCCTCTCGAAATGAGTGCGAAAAACTGGATCGAGAAAGCGTTGCACACATTTGTAGCTACACTTTGTTGCTCTTGTTGTTGTTGTTGTTGGGCCAAGCAACCCTGAGTGTGCTGGGAATGGGGGGATTGCGTTCGTCCAGCGCATAGCGCAAACCGCCCGTGGAACGAACACAGCGCGCAGGCATCGCTCCGCTACAGTATAGCGCCATGTGCCTCAACACCGCTCGCTCGCCTGCCTTTGTATCAGCACCATGTGCGCAGGGGTGGCGCGCTCGGTATCTCAGCGATGGCGCCAGTGTCGTGGCGGCTGCGGCTTTTGTCCAAGGGAGTCAGTCAGTCCGTTGCCGAATGGCTTTCGACACATTGTGCTGCGTTTTCGAACGGACCGCCATCCATTCGCACGCGCAAACGTTCAACGTTCGATCGACTCCGACGAACGCCATTGTCGAAGGCATTCGACCGTTGAGGGTCACGTCCGTCTGTCAGTCAGTAAAGGCCCTGCTCAGCGACCGCCGGCCGTGTGTGACACCACCACTCATCAAAGGACAGACACACAAGCACAGCTGAACTCTGATGGCCGTGGGCCTAAGCGAGATCCTTTCGAATCTGAGTCAAAAGGGGTGGACACGAGGAGCTCCGGTGTGTCATTCTTCGCTCCTCGCCTTTGCGTTTGAAGTCTGGGGGCGTTTAGAATTCGTCACGAAGGCTCATCAGCTGCGGAGCTCAATACGTAGCTCGGTCGTAACCTCTCTCGGTGCGGCTGCAAGGCGACGAAATGGCGCTCATTCGCTATCTCTCAATAGCTCTCAGCCATCCATCCGTTTCTTTCATCTTCGTCCACCGCCAGGAGCTCTTCGCAATGCATCGGCTATCCCATTTCTCTTTTAACTCGCCAGCGAGACGTCGACGATCTGCCGGTGGCCCTGCTCCGTGAGCCTCTCGATCATCCGGCGCTTGTCGCGCGCGTGGATGCCCAGGTCGTTCTCAATCTCCAGCACGCGCTGCGAGCCGTCACGAAAGGTCACGAGCACGCGGCGACAGCTCGTGTTGGCGCTCCAGCCTTTGCCGCCGCTGATGTGCCACGCGTTACGGATCATGAGCTCGAACTCGTCGTCGTTCGCGATGCCGGCGCTCAGGTCCTTGTAGTACGTGAGGAACTCGTGCCACGTGATCGTGCCGTCCTTGCTCTGCGCCTCTTCAAACACGCGCATGAACTCGAGCAGCGCGTCGCGCGGGCGCAGGCGGCCCGCGAGCACCTCAGGATGCTGCGACGCGTCGTAGAGCCGCTCGATCTCGTCGATCGTCGCGACACCGTCGCCCGACGTGTCCAGGCGCGCGAACGCCTCCTTCACGATCTTGATGCGGCGCTTGGCCATGAAGCCCTGCATAGTTCACCACGGGTTAGTTCATTAATCCTAGGACCAAGACCTCCAGCACGCAACGCACCCGTAGGCCCCGCAGTAGCTCGTTGAGTGTGATCTTGCCGCTCTGATCGGCGTCGAAGAACCGGAACACGCGCTCCAGTTCACCAGGGTCGACATTGTTGAGCCCCATCTGCACCAGGCCCTCTTGGAACTCCTGTTTGCACAATAATGCCACGTTAGCTCATCATCATAGATGAATGAATGGCTCCCAGACATCCTCATGTGGTACGGATCTAACCTCCATTTCAATGACGCCGTTGCCGTTCCGGTCCATGCGCCGCAGGATCACACCCAGCGTCCTGATCCCGTTCTTGCCGCCAGCCTCTAGGATTTTGTCCCGCACGCGTGCCAACAGCGAGTTGCTCTTGAGAGCCTTGCCGTTCTGACCAAAGACGCCCTGGGCGAACTCGCCGTACGAGATCACGCCGTTCAGATCCTCGTCGAAGCGGTCGAAGAGCGCCTCGACCTCGGCCTGCACGCCCACGAAGTTGAGCTGCACCATCGCGCGGCTGAACTCGTCAAAGTCGATCACACCCGACGCGTCGCTGTCAAAGTGCTTGAAGTGCTTCTCCAACAGCTTGCTCTGGAACGCGTCGCCCTTGTACCCCGACTTGACCTCGAAGATCTCGCGCAGCCTGGTCTGCATGGCGTCCACGCGGCTCTCGGGGACTGTCGCCATGGCTCTTCTTAGTGCCTGTGGGTGTGGGTGTGGGTGGGTGTATCCTGTTGCTGTCGCTATCGGTACACGAAGCGCAGGAAGTCTGCTGTCGCTCGTCTCGCGGGCTCGTCGGCGTTGTGCTTCAGTCCGCTGGGGTCGGAGTGCACAACTGTTATTTCTGGGAAGCCCGCGGTCGTTTCATCTTCGAGGAGGCTGCTGTTCAGAAGTCTCCAGTGAAGCCCACGGAGTTGTCAGCTTCGCTTCCATTACCGCACGATCCACACCTCGAAAACGCCCTCAGCGTGATCGTCATCTCGCCAGGAATCGTTGGCGGTCAACCCCAATGCTGACGCCCTCAAGCGTGCAGCTCCTTAGCAGAGTTCCTTGGGGACGCCCACATACTGCCGCCACACGAGAAAGAGTGCGCGCAACACCGAAGTACCACGCGCCGTCGCTCATGCTCAGGAATGCGCGCAGGATCGTCTCGTCGCGTCCGTCTGAGATGCATTCACGCATGCTCTCGGTTAGATCACGCACGTCCATGATCGCTGTGCACTGCTGGCTCTCGCCGAGCCGGTGGATGATGAGCTCGCCGCAGTTGAGGCACGTGGCGAGTCTGGTCAGTCGTTGTGGACCTGATGATCGCCTGCACCGCGACTACGCGTGCACTTTGTTGACAAAAGATGTATACGAGGTCGCGCTTGAACATCCTGCGCAGGCGCGATGATGACGAGTGCGACAGACTAGCGTCTCTTCTTCTTCTTCAGCTGCTGAGTCTGTTTCTGAACCTTGAGCAGCTCGCATTCGCGATCTTGCGGCTGACGCTTGAGAGCATCGAAGGATTCTGCGTACCTACGCGATCAAGGCTGACGTCTCGATATCGAGCACGTTGTACGCGCTGGTCGAGGAAGTTGACACGCTGCTGCTTGTGGCTCGTGGGCTCTTCTTGCGATTGACGCCGCTCTGTTCTTGTTGCTTGGGCACAGACGATACCGCCACGTGGTGCTTCTTCTTCACCGCGCATCGCACCGCCACCCATCATTGCTCTTAACCTCTCACTGCTGCAAACGTACACGGGCAAGTCTCTCACGTAGAAAACACCAGTCAGTTCGTGGAACGCCTCGAGTATATCTGGCTGGCTAACAAATGCGGATCTGGCGGTCAAACCGTTCGTGATAATTAGCAAAACGTTAGAGCAGAGCGGGACTCCATATACAGAAGACCGGGCCGCATTGTACGATCAGCGAGCTCTACTTGCTCGTCTCCTCCAGCATCTTCTTGAGCGCGGCGTTCTGCTGCGCCACGTACTTGGCCGACGACCCGCCCGCGTGGCGGATCTTGTCCTCCTACAGCAGACTCATGTACATATTAGCCACGCACACATATACGCACAGCAGCAGCCAACACCATCACGCAATCGTTAATGGTGGCCCGCGATGAGTCAAATGCGCACCTCGAGCTGGAAGTTGGCCTCGGCCCTGCGCTCGGCCCACTTCATGACGAAGTACCCGCAGACGACCGGGATGGAGAAGTAGACGACGCCCATGAGCCTCTGTCCCGTGGCCGAGAGCGGGATGCGCGTGCTGTGGATCTGCTTCTTCAGGCGCTCGTGGCGCGCGCTCAGGTTGCGCAGGAACTCCATCGTGGCCGAAGGTGGCAAGCAACTTTCTTTTTGATGATGGCGTGCTGATTGACGGCGTTACAGTACCGTACTTATCACGAGTTGTATGAATGTGTCTTTGGATGTCTGTGAAGAATGACAGCTTGGTTTCACTCTTCCACTTTCTATCGTCGCTCGCAGTCGAGTAAAAGTAGACATCCGCTTAGTGAACCCAAGCTCAACTATCTAGTGCAATCGATGTGGCTCGTGCTGCTTGCAGTTCCGAGGGGTGATCATGAAAGGACACACGCACAACAGCGGCAGAATGGATCGGAGCAGAGCGACGGATCGATAGTCTCGCCACTCCGCGCCACCAGCATGGAGTACGAGGGCGCCAGTGCGCATCCACAAGACAGCGCAGATTCTGCTGTGTACTACGACCAAGGTGCTGACGCCGACTACGGGCAGCAGCAGGAGTACGACTACAGCGCAGTCGGCGATCCCGCCAATGCGTACAACTATTACGACACATACGACTACAGTGGTGAGCAGCAGGCGAGTGGCACTGGTGCGTATAGCGGTGGTGAGTATGCAGAAGGTGTGTACGCCTATGACCCTGAGACTGGGGTGTACTACAGCGATGGATCCGCGCTCGTAGATGCTGATGGCGAGCCGCTCGCTGAGCTCAGTCCGTTCAAAGACGAAGCGTATTGGGAGCAGGAGCTGTACAATCAGACCCCAGAAGAGACTACCGAGACAGCAGCACCAACAGAGAGCAATACCAATCCTGAGAGTGGCGACAGTACTCTGAGCCCGTCGGCTGGCTCGATTGAGGCCATCGAGACCCCCCGAGCTGAGTCACCTGTGCTCCACGAGACCTCGAAGAGCTCATCGGCACGGCTGAAGGCGTCAACGCCTTCGTCGTCCAAGATGAAGAAGGTACGTCTACAGTAGACTCGATGACCAGCGCACGCTGTCCGCATGCTCCTCTGAGGTTTGGTTGTTTATCTGTTTGCATGTGGTATTCTCAGCCGGCGAAGAGCAAGAAGGAGCGCATGCAGAAGCGCCAAGAGCTGCTGGAGAAAGAAGAGGAAGCGAAGCTGCAGCAGAAGGACGGCGAGTCGAGTGACGCCTCAAAGGACGGCAGCGCACTTGCAGGAGGCTCAAAGGCGCCTGTTAACCCGGCAGCAGCGCGTCCGCCGAAGAAACTCACGTTCATCGAGCGTGAGAAGGCGAAGATCCACCTCCAGATCCAGAAAGCAAGGGCCATTGCGCGCAAGCGAATCCCGTTCCAAGTCCGGATACTGACACAGGTACGCATCCGTTATCGTCAGGTCAGGCCTCCATCTAGGATTCTCAGACCGGAGCTAACGTTTGTGTGTCTGCATCGTAGACACGTCAACACCTCTCGCCGCTGGAGAAATACTTTGAGAGCCGCAGCGTCGAAGCCACGCTCTCCGACATCTTCTGGGCGGCGCTGAAGGGCGATCTACGCCGCGTGCGCCACCTCGTCGAGGTCGAAGGTGTGAGCGCGTTCGACAACAAGCTGGATCCGTGGAGTGTGAGCTCTTGATTAGAATGTGATTGAAAATCCCATGCAGCCACATGCATCTGACGTACTCATCTATATCTCCGATCGTGTGTGTGTGTGTGCGTGGCTGATTCAATTTTCTATAGATGCGACAGTCTCCGCTGCATTGGTAAGCATCATACTCGTTGTAGATTTCTCATTGATGCAGGCACTAATGCGAACTGCTGTCGATGTTCTCCTGTTGTTAGGGCTGCGAAAGGAGGCTCGCGAGAGGTGATCGAGTTCCTCCTCCAGGCAGGAGCCAATGCTCGCTGCCTCGACGAGGTACGAAGCTCTTTAGTTGGTGCTTCTATGTGGCAATTGCTACAATAATTCAAACTCATTTTTCTCCACTTGACGCTATCGACCAGAACGGGAGCTTCCCCCTGTCAGTAGCTAGGCTGCTTTGCTTTGCTTGCCTGTGTCTAGGAGTTCTAATCACCGGATACCGCATGAACGATTGCTGTATGCACTCGCAGACACATTGCGTGCTGGGCTGGACACGTCGACGCGACGCTCGCGCTGCTCAAGGCGGGCGACGCGAGGGATCTGTACGTCCACGACTTTGACGTACGTCACCGCCACTTTGACTGGAAACCGTCTAGAGCTGCGCACTGGTGTGATGACCTGGTAGTGAACTCTCATACTCTAAATGCGTGCACAGGCTGCGCTCGCACCGCTCGACTGGGCGACTATCAGGGGGCACACGCAGCTCCTGAAAGCCATTGCCAAGGTGCGTTCTATTAGCCATTGCAGTCAGTACTAGTTCCTGTGAGTGAGTCTTGATCACCTGAACACCACTCGTCGTCTATCTCCCCCCAACAGTTTGAAGACTCGCAGTGGCTGCCCAAGTTCATCGAAGATCTCATCCGCGGCATCATCCGATACAAGATCAAGGTCTTCAAGCCGCCGCCGAAGCCCGCGAGGCTCGCGCTCGCCACCTCGAGTCCTGCGAAACAACCGGAGATCGAGACCACTGCTGCCGCCGCGTCGGCTCCTGTTGTCAATACAGCTTCAGAGCAAGCGGCTCCCCCGACAACATCGACAGAACCGGGAGCAACGACAGGATGAAAAGGTGCAAGTGGGAGGGAGACTTTATTCATTTCTGGACAATGTCATCAAGAAATAATTGAATCTGAACGGATATTTGTCGGAGGCAAAGGATCATGAATCCGCCAGGTGCTTGTGTTCAAGCAGGAGAACGCATTTGACCGATTGTCCTGATGTGCTGCGTTGAGCAAGCAAACAAGGTCTTGAGAGGCTAACAGCGCATATGACAGGACGGGGGCAGAAGAATGACGATGTGGATATTCAAATATTGATGAGAAGCAAAGTATCGCTACGATACTTCACAAAACTCGCCTGCTCCATACATTACTTATTAAACTTGCAATTCGAGTCACACATGGCTTGGGCATTGATGCCGTAGATTTGGGAGTGCCCTGAGTAGAACGCGACGACGTCCGGAGCCTTGATCTCGCACAGCCACCCGTCTTCACAACCAACGCAACCTGTCAATATCTATCTGAGCTCAATGCAGAAAACGAGCTGCATCTCGAAGCGCACTTGCGCTGCCTATCGAAGCAGCAGTTCGAAGCTCGTTTACGGCATTCATCACTCCAACTGTGATATCGTAAAAGTCAGTCTTGCTGACGCCCGCTTCAACTCCTCTTCGCGAAGAAGACGTTCACGGTGCAGACTCCATACTAATCGTTGTCGGTGCACCACGCCGCCTCGTTGCTCGGACTGATGTCCCAATACGGTGGCGAGAAGAAGGTCGCGGGTTGCTTGCACGGTTTGGCTTTCGCGTGATCCCAAGTTGGGTAATGATCCGGGCGTTCGTTTCCGATCATGGCTCGATCATGATCGGGTTTGTCGTTGCCCTCAGCCGGCAATGATTGTCACTAAAGTGTCACTCATCAACTCATTTGAAGGCCTCTGATCACTCAAGTGAGGGGTTTTCTGCACAGATTTGGTGCGATCCATTCTGTGAACCCACAAGCCAGAAAGAAGGAGGAAATGCGCCGCTGGACGGGCGACGGCTACTGCGTCGCGCTCAACGGCGAAGCGCTCGCGTCTGCGGAATGCGCGCGCATAGCAGCCGCGCAAGGTGAACCGCTGCTGCTGCTGCGTCTCTCAACATCTCGTTGTGTCCTTGAATGCTGACTAAGAAGCCTCTCGCTTGCTCGTTGTGAACAGTGTTGCAGTTGCTGCTGCTGGTCGTGTGCATGCGCAGCGTACTCCTCCTGATTGCGCTCCCTGTGCGACCGACAGGGTCTTCTCGTGGCCCTTTCCGAACCCGCAAGCGTCTCATCGCGTTGCACGTGCTGCTGGTGACGGCCGCGATGGGCGTCTCGGCCGTGGAGCTCGCTCTCGCTACCCAACACCGCTTCTCGTCCGCGCTCGTACGTATTTTCTCGTAAATACCTGAAGCTTCTCTCTGTTTGAGTTATGTTTTATCTAACAGTCTCTACGTACCATGATGGCTATTGTACTGTAGATGATCAGCAGCAGTCTCGACACGGTCTCCTGGTGGTTCTACGCCTCGGTGCTCTGCCTGGAGTTCGCGCGCGCGCGGCGGCCTCTCACTCTCGGCCTCACGCTGCTGCTCGTGCTCTTCTCCGCGATCTACAAGGTGCTTGGCCTCTTGTACGATGACAGTGGCGCCACGTGGTCGCAGAGTCCGCACTTGGGAAGGATTGTGGTTGTCAACGCAGTGCTCGTCACTGCGGCTGCTGCGCTGGGCGTACTAAGGAAGGCGCTCTTTCGACACGACACACGGGCACTAAGCAGTGATGAGCTATCAGCGGAGCTACTGGAACGAAAGAAGACAACGCCAGCACCCAGTCCGTTCGACCGCGCGGGCTTCTTCTCGCGCATCTCATACTGGTGGATCAATCCGTTCATCACGCTCGGCACGCAGCGTCGCTTCGAAGTGGACGACGTCCCAGAGCTCCCAAAGGAAGACACCACCGCCGTCGCAGCGCGCACTTTCAAGTGGACGTTCGAGAAGGAGCTGCGCGAGCGTGGAGCGCACAGCAAGGACGCGTCCTTTCTACGCATCACGTGGCGTCTCTACGGCGGCCAAGTGCTCTTCTTCTTCGCCTGGTCGACGCTGAACAAGGCCATCGGGCTCATGAGTCCGCTGCTGATCAAGCTCTTCCTGGACTGGGCCGACGAGAAGGAGCCTGACCTGGTAAAAGGCTACTGGCTAGCGGGCGCGATGGTGTTCCGGTCCGTGCTCGCGTCGGTGTCAGGCACGCAGTACTCGCTCTCGTGGCAGCGCTTCGACATCCGCGTGCGCGCGGGCATCATCTCGGCCATCTACGACCGTTCGCTCGCGCTCTCGTCGTCGGCCAAGCGCCGCTACGGCCTGGGGAGGATCGCGAACCTCATCTCCGTTGACCTGGGACGGCTCGTGGGCATGCCTGGGACCGTCTTCGACATGTTTTTGATCCCAGCCGAGATCTTCTTCGCGCTCTTCCTTCTCAGCAAAGAGGTGTCGTACGCGTTCGTCGCCGGGCTCATTGTGCTGGCCGTGATGCTCCCATTGCAGACGCTGCTCGGCGGCAAGATCCAGTCGGTGACGAGGGCCATGCTCCAGTACCGCGACGAGCGCGTGAGCGTCACGGCCGAGAGCCTCAAGGCCATCAAGACGCTCAAGCTGCTTGCGTGGGTCAACGTGTACATGCGCAAGATGGATGCGTACCGACAGCTCGAGATGGGCCGCCTCACCGTGCGCAAGTACCTGGACGCGCTCTGCGTGTTCTTCTGGGCGTCCACGCCCGTGATCGTGCAGACAGCCGTGTTCGCGACCGTGATCTACTCGGGTCACGACATCTCGGCGGCGAATGCGTTCACGGCTGTGTCGCTGCTCGACCGGCTCGTCTTCCCCATGAACTACTTCCCGTGGATCATCAACGGCTTTCTGGAGGCGCGCGTCTCGGCGCTGCGCATCCGCGAGTTCCTGTTCGCGAGCGCCGAGAGCGAGGTCTTCACGGCGCCTGCGCTGCTGCCACCAAAGCTCAAGACGAAGACAGAAGGGGATAGTGCCTCAGAGACGAACACCGTGGAGATCAGTGACTGCATCTTTGCGTGGGGTCAGCAACAAGAAGCCGACCAAGACGCCACTGATGCTGACGACGCCGCGACCCCACTCATTGACAGCACTGCATTGGTGCCACGGAAACCCTCGCTTGCATTCGAGCTCGTCATCGAGCAGCTCACGCTCAAGCAAAGCCGCGAGTACGTGGTGTGCGGCCCTGTGGGCGCGGGCAAGTCGTCTCTATTGCTCGCTTTGCTGGGCGAAATGCGCCGCCAGAGCGGTGAGTTCAGCGTGTTGCGGCGCCGCGCCTCCTACGCTCCGCAAACCCCGTGGCTTTTCCAGGGGACTGTGCGCCAGAACATCACCATGTGCAGCAATGAAGCCGATGAGCCGGTGGATGAAGCGCTCTACCAGTACATCCTGGAAGTGTGTGAGCTCAAGCAGGATCTCCAGGCGCGTTCGCAGTCTGACCGCACGCTGGTGAGCGAGAGTGGGAGCAACTTCAGCGGTGGGCAGAAGCTGCGCATCAACCTCGCGAGAGCGCTCTACCAGCGCACGGGGCTGTACCTGCTGGATGACCCGCTGAGCGGGCTGGACGCAAAGACGGCTTCAAAGATCGTGACCAACTGCTTCGGCAGTGAGAGCAGGCGCCAGAAGCTCTTCCCGAAAGACGCGACCGTGGTGCTCGTGACCCACTCGATCCAGCTGCTCGAGCTCTTTGCTTCGAGCAACATGGACGTGATTGTGATGGACGGTGGAGAGATCGTTGAGAGTGGCGAGTGCAAGGCTCTCATGGCGGCTGGAAGCAGCAGCAGACTGCAGACGATGGTCAGTGACGCCAAACAGCATTCCCAGGAACCCTCCAGCGGTAATCGAGCTCAAGAGCGTGCGCCAAGCGAAGAAGAGTCGGAGGCTTACGTCCCAGTGCCAAGTGACCAACAAGACGATGACAACGAAGAGCACCGCGAAGCGGGCGTCGTGAACGTGCACGTGTGGAAGGCGTACGCGTCGGCCATCGGCTGGCCGCTCTCGCTTGCGATCCTGCTCGCGATCACAGTCATGCAGGTCTCTCGCAACGGCCTCGACTGGTGGATCGGCGTGTACACGAACTCGCACAGCGTCACACCGCTGACATTCGCTAACACTTTGTTGTGGATCACTTTCGTGAACTGCACATCCGTGTTCTTTCGGTCGTTCCTGTTCGCGTGGGGTGGTCTGAGCGCCGCCAGAAGCGTCTACAGACGGCTCGTGAGCAGCATCTTCAGTGCATCGCTTAGCTTCTTTGACGCGACGCCCGTGGGGCGCATCCTCAATCGGCTAAGTGGCGACACGTACGCGGTGGACGAGTCGCTGCCGTTCATCCTCAATATCTTCCTCAAGGACCTCGCGGACGTGCTTGGCGCGCTCGCGATCCTCTTCTACGGCAACAAGTTCGTTCTGCTGCTGCTCGTGCCGCTGAGCTTATTCTACTTCCGCCTGCAGAGCCGGTACCGCCCCGCGTCACGTCACGTGAGACGCCTGGACGCCGTCACGCAGTCGCCGATCATGACTATGTTCACCGAGACGCTCGAGGGGCTGCACGTGATCCGCGCCATGAAGCTCCAGCCGCAGTACGCAACGAGCTATGGGCGCTGTCTGAACCTGAGCCAGCGCATGTCGTTCCTCGGCGCGAACACGGGCGCGTGGTTCGGCATCCGTCTCGACATGCTGGGCGTGTGCGTGACGTCCTTCGTGGCGGTCTTCGCCGTGGGCGAGTTCCACGTCACGGGCGCCGTGAACCCGGGGATTTTGGGCCTCACTCTCACGTACGCGCTGCCCATCGTGGGCAAACTCAACGCTGTGCTGGGCAGCTTCATCGCCACAGAGCAGCAGATGATCGCTGTGGAGCGCGTGAAGGAGTACGCAGATTTGCCAGACGAGGAGGCGGTGGTCTCGAACGGCCGCAAGCGTCTGCGGAAGTTTGGCGAGAACGAGGCGGCCGTGTCGAGTGTCTGGCCGCGGCTGGGCGAAATCGAGTTCCAGAATCTCACCGTGACGTATAGCAACACTACGACCAGCAGCAACAGTGTGAAGAAGCCCACCAACAGCAACAAGGTGACGGGGCTCGCGGGCATCAGTTTCAAGATCAGCGCGGGTGAGAAGGTTGGCATCTGCGGACGCACGGGCGCCGGCAAGAGCACGCTGCTGAACGCCATCTTCCGCTCCGTGGCGTGGACGACGGGCAGCATCTCCGTGGACGGCGTGAACCTCGAGGCGCTCTCGCTGCATGAGCTCCGGTCGAAACTCACGTACATCCCGCAAGAGATCGTGCTGTTCTCCGGTACGCTCCGCTCGAATCTAGACCCACACGAGCAGTTCGAGGACCACGTGTTGTGGACGAGCCTGACGAAGTGCGGCGGCCTGGACGTCGCGGTGTCAAAGCTCGCGCGCGGCCTCGACTCGGTGGTGGAAGGCGGCGACGCGACGCTGAGCAAGGGCCAGAGCCAGCTGCTGTGCATCGCGCGCGCGCTGCTGCGGCCGTCGAAAGTGCTCTGCATCGACGAGGCCACGGCGTCCATCGACTTTGAGACCGAGCAGCTCGTCGCCAAGGTATGTGTTGAGTATCGTTTGTCTAGGCTTGGCAGATCCGAATCTACCAGTGTCGTTGTTATGCGCTCTTTCTAATCTTGCTCCTCTGTGCTCAGACGCTCGAGACTGAGTTCGCCGACTCAACGGTCGTCGTCGTCGCGCACCGCATCAAGACGATCATGGGCTGCGACCGCGTGCTCGTGCTCGACCATGGGCGGCTCGTGGAGTCTGGAGACCCGCAGACGCTGGCGAGTGACTCAGCGACCAGGTTCCATGGCCTCATGAGCGCTGGGCGTCCGCAATGAGCTCCTCGCTCCCACCGTGAACAGGTCCAGGTCGAGTGAAAAGCTACACAATTGACATCCATTTGAGTTATTAACCACAAACGCACTCTTTACAATGGCACTAAAGAACCTCACACCAATCAGTCTCTTTGGGTCGTCAGCAGCCCCGACCGCCGGCGATACGCAGACACTGTGTGCTCTTGAAGAGCGAGAGCACGTTCGTCGTAGCCGAGTAGATCAGCACGAACGCGAGCGTGACGACGACCACGACGCCGGCCGTGCGGCTCTGGCCGCCGTAGAAGCGCAGGTGCTGGATCTCGAGCCGCTGTCGTGGCAGCAGAAAGATCGCGCCCATGCTCGCGATTTGCACGCCCCAGGCCAGCAGGTACGTGTAGAAGACAGTCCGGCGCACTTCAGGCGAGTCTGCGTGGATGCGGTCGTCCGAGATGTCAAAGTACGAGTCGATGGACTTGTAGGCCGAAACGCCCAGCGGGATCGCCATGTTGTGGAACGTGACCACGAGGCCGTAGGTCGTGCCTTCGAACCCCTTCTCGGCGATCTCGACGATCGGGAACGAGAAGAGCAGGAACCTGAGAGCGGAGGCGGGCGACACGAACGCTTGCATGTAGAGCCAGAAGTGCTGGTCGCGCATGATGTCGAAGACCGTGCAGCCGACGTAGACGAGATTGACGCCCACGATCCAGAGCGTCGAGACGCAGTACATGCGCACCCAGCTCACCTGCAGCAGGTAGAGTTTCGTCACGTAGAGCGCACAGGTGTAGATGAGACCCGTCACGAGCGACGCGAGCGCGCTCTGGAACGGCTGCACCTTCGCCCAGTTGGTCTCGACCGACACGCCCGCGGCCGAGCTGAACGAGAGGCAGAAAGCCGCCACGAGCTCGAAGGCGAGCACCTGCCACACAGCACGCGACTGCGCGATGCGCCACATCTCCCTGCACCGCGCTCGGAACGTGAGCCCGACGTGCGAGAGCTTCTCCTCGTGGAGTAAGAGCACGGAGCCAAGCAGCGGCGCGAGTGCGAAGAACGCGAGCACGAGCATGACCTTGTTGAAGTCCATGGACCAGGAGAAGTCCCCGCCGTACCTCTCGCTGTTCATGCTCATGCCGATGAAGAGGTCTGCGATGATCATGAAGAGGCTGCGCATGGCATACGCGAGCGTCTGCGTCTCGCCGCGGAACTTCATGGGCTCGCGCTGCGCGAGCTCGACGACCATGCCGTCGGCCGCGACGTTCGCGAAGAAGTACCCGAAAGTCGCGAGCGCCATCGTGAGCACGTACATCCAGCCGTGATGCGGCGCGTCCGCGTTGAGCTTGGTGCGCGTGGTTGTGCGCGTGCCTGGCTCGTAGTAGGGCTCTGGCGGCGAGACCGTACTGAGAAAGAGCAGCGCGCCGAAGCAGAGCGCCCAGCCGAGCACCATATATGACTTGCGTCTGTAGCCGAAGATGGGAAAGCTGTCGGACACGATCCCGCCAAAGGTCTTGAAGGACCACGCGATGTTCACGACCGCGGATGCCGCCTGCACCTGGTAGCTCTCCATGTTCAAATAGTATTTGAGGAACGGCAGCATTGTGCTGGGCAGCGCGCCGTACATCAAGCCGATCCCAGCGTAGTTGAGGAGCAGCCCGAAGGTCTTGCAGCCGAAGAGCGTGACCTTCCCGCCGCCGCGCAGCGCGCCGTCGTCCTGCAGGTCGTAGAAACTGTACTCGTGGCGCTTGTCGAGGTCGTCTGTGTCGCCCGCGACCGTCGCGGGGCTGTCCAGGTCGCCCACGAGAGGGACGATGCCGTCGCTGAAGCTCAATGGGTCTTGCCGCTGCTGGCGGTGGTGGTACTGCTGCTGGTGCTGCGTGTGGTCGCCGTAGAGGTCGTCCATAGTGAGCGGGCGTGCATGGGGGGACGCCTTCCGAAGCCCATTCATGGTCGAGAGAAGTTGGCGGAGTGGCTTTTCGGTCTGCTTCGCATTTGCCGATCGATCAGATTCGCGTTGGGGGATTTTGTGTCCAGTGGGGCACGAAATTGTTCATCGCAGTTTCGTGGGATTTTCCACCGATTTGCACGATCGAACGAGTCTTATAGCAGCTGGAAATACCAGCATGGACCAGGTTTCTGAGCGTGCGAAGCTGTTCACATCCCTAATCAGCATGTCGATTAGGGATCCAAAGTCCTTTGGATGGAGCTTTCATGGATCGTGGAGTCGAAGAGTTTTCCGCTTTGTCGCTCGCCCGGACTTTGTCGAGAAATGTGTCACAGGATCCACACAAAGAAAACGGTTGTAACGGGATCTCTGTTTTAGGCACCGTGAAGGTTGAATTCATGATAAAAATGAGATTCATTTGAGGATCAAAAGCCTTGGCACCCTGTTCCTGAACGATCAACGAAAAGCACGAGACGAGCGCAGCAGCTGAGCCCCAACAAGCAGACACCGTCGTCACTCGTCTCCTGCGTCACACAGCCGAGCGATCCACCTTCGCAGCACACTGGCGCAATGGGGGACGTCGCGCACAGGAAGAACCGGCGGCGGCAGTGGAACAAGGCGCCGCGCAAGCTCTGGTTCCTCTGGGACGCGCCGGGTATGGTCATCGCCGGCTTCGCGTGGTGCATCATGGGCGCGTCGCTGCTGGCGCTCGGGGCGTCCGTCTCGCGCTGGTTCGGGCTCTTCTCTCCCGCGGGGCTACTCGCCGCGCTCTGGTTCTCGGGACTCATGGGCATGTGCGCGTGGTCTCACTTCGCAGTCGTGACGACCAATCCGGGGACTGTACCAGCGAAGCTCACGGGCGTCGCCGCCAGCAAGAAGCAAGAGGCGCTCGATGGTGTGAGTGCGGTGGACCAAGACGAAGAGGAAGAAGAGGAAGACTTTGAAGAGATCGAGGTCGAGATCCCGCTCACTGATCTCGAGAGCCAGGAGGACGACGGCTCGCTGCTGCTCTTTTGCGACGAGTGCGCCATCTACCGGCCCTCCAGGCAAGTTGTTCTCGCTGGCTTGACTTCTGTATGAATAACCCCAGCTCCCCCATTATGATGATGCCTCGTACTCACTATGGCGTGATTGTGTATTCTTCCAGAGCCCAGCACTGCAGCACCTGCGCGCACTGCGTCGTTCTGCACGACCACCACTGGTGCGTAATCCTCATTCTCAGACGGTTGGGAAGGTAGGCAATAGCGCTGCTAACACATCCCGTCGTCTCTTCACTAGCCCGTGGGTGAACAACTGCGTGGGCATCGGCAACCAGAAGGCGTTCCTGCTGCTACTCGTGTACGTGGCCGTGACGGGTGTGCACGTGGCGCTCTTCATCGCCTCACAAGCGGCATTTTGCCGCTCAAGCTCTAAAACCCCCGCAATGGCTGACGTGACGTGCGGCTTTGGCGACGATGCGCTATACCCGGGCCGTCTGGGCGTGTGGATCCTCGCGGGCGCGTGCGTCTTCGGGCTCTTCTGCTCCATCATGTTCGCCATGGAGCTCTACAGCATCTACCTCGAGCCGGTCTTCTCGCTCATCGCGGACCAGATCACGTGCCGCAGCGGCTCCAAGTCGCGCTCGCGGCTCGAGCGTCACCTGAGCGTCATCTGTGGCACGAACGGCTTCGAGCCGTCGTGGCTGCTGCCGGTCGCGCCCAGGCGCACGCGCCACGAGACCGCGATCGTCAACGGCTTCCGCACAGAGGATGATGATTACGACCGGAAGGCGGACGCGGTGTGCTGAAAGAGAGCCCGAGGAGTCCAAGAGCCCAGGAGTTCTTTGACTCCGAGCGCCTTTGATTGATTAGAGCCTTTGATTGATTAGAGCCTCTTATCAATCCTGAACCCTCACTCCAGGCTTACGGTATGGAGTTCTGTGTGTGAGAGAGAGAGAGTGAAGGTGACGGAGACAAGCAGCCGCTCCATTGAATGGACACGCTGATAGACTGGTGGATGGATAGGAAATGGCTCCATCGATGAAGACGCAATATCGTCTCCCATGTCTCAATACACACGCACACACACACGCGAATGATGAGTTGGTGGTCGAGGTTGAGGTATGGTATCCATCACACGAATTTGAGTGGCGTCTGTTCAAGGCTTGCGCAAGTCCATTTTCATTTTCGCTGGTGATGGCGCTGCGGATTCTTCACGCAGCTTCATTTTGTCCGCAATGCTTCCATAGCAGTGCATAAATAGCATTTTTGTACTCGACACATCTCTCGTGACACCCTGTGCTTCCGACTCCCGGAGAATATTCGCGACGTAAATGGCAAGGACGCTTGACAAACTGCGGCTGCTGGGCTTGGTTGCAGAGCACTGCTTTGTGTGAGTGCCTGCGTGGTTGTGATGGTCAAGGTGTGCGTTTCGCCTGCGGAGAATGCCGAGTGCTTATGGATAAGTTTAGTTTCGCCGGCTCAAGAGCGAGTCAGCGACGAAAACGCGGCGTAATCCGGCTTTTCCATGTCCGGGTGTCCGCCTCCTCAATCATTTCCGGTCTGTCTCGGATACTGTCAAGCTTAATATATCTGGATATTCTCCAAGTCGAGAAACGCCACCGAGTGAAATCTCCCTTCCGGACATCATCCCTCGCCATTTTCTGTCGCATTTTGTGGATGAACGAAAAGCGGCTGGTGAAAAGCGAATGGAATGGAAAGCTGCGAGTCCCTGCGTAATCATTTCTAGACCATACAGTTTCCAAGTCAAGTCGGCGAAAGCTCGCTTAAATGCGACCGGCGCATTTCCGGCCTTTTGGATCACGACCGACAAACAAAGCGCCAATCCAACCCACGCCGAAGAACGAAAGGAAACCGACACCCAACAGCAAAAACAAGTCGGTTGCGCGCAAGCAAGGAAGCAAGCCCGACACCTTGCTTCATTACCAAACAAACAAGCAACACCGCAAAGGAACGAACGACTCCTCCCGACCGAAGTCATGGTCGCGACCGTTGCTTCGGTGTCGGTGCCATTGCCACCGCCGGCGCAGCAGCTCAAGACGCAGGGCAGCTTCGTGCTGCTCGAGGCCCAGCACGAGAGCGACGACGAGCACGACCTGCAGCACGAGCTCCCGCAGCCGCCCAAGCTCAAGGCCTCGTTCAGCACCGGCAGCGTCCACGTGCTCGAAGAGTCGCCCGAACAAGATGGCGACGACGAGAGCGACGACGACGCGCAGCGCAGCCTGCCACTCGCCGCGAAGAAGCTTCCGAAGACGACCACACGACAGACCAGCGTCCTCGTCAACGGCAGAGGTAACACCGGCAAGAAGCCCTTCCGCCGCGCGACGACGATCGCCGTGCCGCTGTCGCTGGCCACCCAGAAGATCTCGAGGCGGCTGCATCCGCACACGCACCGCCACAGTATCGACAGCTCATCTACGAACGACGACGACAGCGGGTCGTTCACGGAGAGCGGCTCTCCGAAGAGCACGGCGCGCCCGCTGATGCGTTCGCAGAGCTTCCCCATGCGCGCGGCCGCCGTGCAGGCGATCGAGAACGGCGAGACGCGCTTCCGGTTCTCGACCGCGGCCTCGGCGCGCGAGATCGTGCGCGAGATGTACTCGCTGCGGCTGCGCGAGTTCCCAGAAGAGTGCTGCCACAACGCGCGCGTGGAGATGAAGGTCGGCGGCGTGTGGCGCCACATGAAGGTCGAGTTGGACCGCGAGGGCATCGTGAGCGTGCGCACGTCCGTGTTCCGCAAGAAGCGCAAGCAGATCCGCATCCCGAACGACGACATCCTCGGCGCGACGCTCGCCGCCGCCGACAGCCACAAGCTCGTGCTGCATTACATGAAGCCAGGCAAAGGGCTGCGCGATAAGAAGCTCCTGCGTCAGTACAAGACGGTCGAGATGCGGTTCACGGAGCGCCAGGAGGCCGAGAAGTGGGCCCAGTCGATCCAGACGATCGTCAAGTGGCTCGCGCGCGTGCCGCTCAACTGCACGCGCAAGATCAAGGTGGTCGTGAACCCGCACTCGGGCAAGCGTCGCGGGCGACAGATCTTCCAGGAGTGGAAGCCGCTCTTCGATCTCGCGGGCATCCAGTGCGACATGGAGGAGACCCAGTACAGCGGCCACGCGCGCGACATCGCCGCAGCGCTGGACCTGCGCGAGAAGTACGAGGCGTTGGTCTTTGTCGGCGGCGACGGCACCGTGAACGAGTTCATGAACGGCATCTTCTCGCGCGAGGAGAGCGAGTGGCGCAACCTCGTGGCCACGACGCCCGTGTCGCTGCTCTGCGCCGGCACGGACAACGCGTTTGGGCTGGGTGTGGGCACGCCGAGCCACGAGGCCTCGGTGTACTGCATCATCAAGCGCAAGATCCGTCCGCTGGACGTGATCACCATCGAGGGCGACCGCGCGGACGGCACGACGCACCGCGAGTACGCGTGCTGCGGCATCAGCTACGGCATCGGCGGGGACATCGCGATGGAGTCGGAGAAGATGCGCTGGCTCGGCATCTACAGGTACATGTTTCTCAAGATCAAGCGCGGCGTGCTGGCGCCCCGCAAGCACCAGGCGAAGCTCAAGTACGTGCTCTCGGACAACATTGAGCGCGACGCGGCCACGGGCGCGCAGAACCTGCGCACGTACTACGACATCGCGGACGACGACGCGCAGGACCAGCACCACATCGAGATGTGCAGCGTGTACGACGACAGCTACGCGAACAAGCGCTGGAACGGCGACGCGAGCTCGATCTTCAAGCCCGCGAGCGAGGAGAAGTACGGCGACCAGTGGCTCGAGGAGGAGCACTCGTACGGCACGGTGGGCGCCTCGAACGTGTACTTTGAGACCAAGTACGCGCACCCGTCGGACGGCAACATGGACATGATCATCGTGCGCAAGGGTGCGATCTCCAAGCAGATCGACGTGGCGCTGCGGTACGTCGTGGGCGACTACCTCGACAGCTCGCTCGTGGACTACTTCAAGATCAAGGCCATGGTCATCGAGCAGGCCGTGCCCGATCCGATCAATGTCGACGGCGAGGTGTTCGACGGCCCCGGGCCGTTCCGCATCGAGGTCGTGCCACAGCTGCTGTGTGTCCTCTCGGAGAAGTAGGCGCCTTGCTGCTTGTCCAGGCATCACTACCAGTCAGCAACACATATCCTTCCTTCTCAACGAGAGAGAGAGGAGAAGCGCTTCTTCGATATCGAAGCGCATCGAGTCGGTGTATTCCACGAGCTCCATTTTGAAGTCGGATGGCGCCCAGGAGCGCCTGTTCGAACCATCCAGTCAGCCAGTCTGTCTGTCTATCCATCCATCTCGGTGTCCATCCACAGCCACCGAAGAAGAAGAAGAAGAAGAAGAAGAAGAAGAAGAAGCGAGAGCGAGCGAGTGAGAGGAAGAGCGAGCGCCGCCGGAAGAAGGCGAGCGCACGAGGCGTCAGGTGCGGTATCATCGTTCGCGCCTCTCCTCTTCTTTCTCTCCAGCCGAGCGAGTGAGCCAGTCGCGCGCCTCAGCATCTCCTTCCGACAACCGTGCTTGTGTGTCCAGAACAGAACAGAGCGCACGTTGGGAATGCGCTCGTGATGCGGACACAAGAGCGAGCGTACAGCGTATCTATCTACTACTATCTAATAAGCTAATCAATTGACTTCAGTCCTTCACGCAGACAGACAGACTCATGAGCACATGCGGACGAACGCCTGCATACGCGTGGGAAGGACATGGCTCCAGTCAGTTCTGTTTGCTTGCCTTGTTTGTCCTGCTTGCCTTGCTTGCTTTCGGGCGTGGTTCCCGTCCGATAGATACTTTTTTGGTCATCGATTGCGTGCGAGGTTTTTCAGAAGCTGACTGACGCACGAGGTTTTCCATGCGAGAGCTGGCTCTCTCGAACCACAGAGGCTTGGCAGGACGTGCATAGCAGGCACGGAATGAATCATCCATAACAGCTGCCGACAGCAGTCGACCAGACAATAAATGGCGGCCAAGTGGACCCAGACGCAGCGTGGTTTGCTCGTCAAACTCAGTGCGGCAACAGCAAAGAGCGAAGCCTTGCTGGAACTCGCTTGCTTGAGATGCAACGCCTCTCGGTCGCTCGCGCAGATTATGGGGCGCTGCAGTGTTGCTGCCTTCGGACGTTCTGCCACCTTTGTGCGTCATAGACCTGTCGAAACTGATATGGCTTGTAGATAGGCCAGATTATGAAGTGTAGAAGGCATCACCTTTCTCAGGAATGAAAGAGCTTCAGCCAGGTGAAGTCCCCGCTGGCGAATGACTGCGTGAAGTAATTGTCAACCAGCTACCGCAGTGCTGGGGCATCACTCTGTGCTCTTTCGGATCTACTGCGCACTCCTTGTCTGGCTGACTGTGGATACCACAACCTAACGCATACTGGCTCAACTGAATACTAACTCTGTGCAGTCTTGCTTTATGTTGGTGCTTCTTCAACGACTTCCGTCTTGAGTGCCGGCGTTTTGCATTGCAAAGTACATTTACAACTTGGACAATGGCGAACGGGAATCTGGGAGCCTCTCGAGCACTATTATGATACGTCTTTGAGACTTTCGTGCCACCTTCGCCACTCGAGTGAACTTCGACGTACAGTCAAGTCTTGCTAATAGTGCTGTGCAACTACCGGTCTAGCAGTGCGCACAGTTGAACGGAGCGCGAAGCCAGCTTGTGGATGCGAACCTGTCTGTCCGTTCACACGCGCCAAGGTCGTCGTATCAATAGGGATCTCACACTCGAAATGTTAGCACCGTGATTAGATAGCACGAGGACTAAACAGGGATGTCCATGAATCAAGTGGCAACGAATCAAGGTGTCTATACCAGTCGTCTTCTCGCTGTTGTGTCCGTGCTGTCGGATAGATCTTCTCTCTCCTTCATCTGCAATGCCTGGACTGGAGCGTCGAGTTTCTCCAATTTGTGGGAACAAGTAGGTGGCCGACATTTCTATCAAAAACAACAGGCAACCATAAACCTCACGCATCAAGAAGGACAGGCTCGCCTCGTCGTGAAGCAATCTGCGCTCTTTATGCCGATTATGGCGCCACATTATGCTCGGAAAGACAGAAGTGGATAGGGATCCAGCCGCTGACTGGCGCTTTTGTCGTCGAATCGCGCATTTGTGAGCCAAATCGCGCAAATAACCTCGTCCGCGCAATAAACCTCGCGTCGTGTCTTGTTGTTGTTTGCTTGTGCTGACCGAGGCAGAAGAAGGAAAAAGGAACGGGAGGAGCGAGGACGGCTCCTGACTTGGAGTTTGTATGCCGCCAGCCTCGCGCGCTCCCTCCCAAACAGCAGGCGCGCGAGCCAAGCCCACGCAACGCAACGCGGCGGCAAAGCAAACAAGCGACGCAGCCACAAGCAAGCGAGCGAGCGAGCAAGCGCAAGAGAGAGGACGACCAGCGACCGCAAGAGCGATC
Organism: Globisporangium polare; assembly: GCA_023333845.1. Lineage (NCBI taxonomy): Eukaryota > Oomycota > Peronosporomycetes > Pythiales > Pythiaceae > Globisporangium > Globisporangium polare. The sequence goes on along the minus strand of JAASFQ010000105.1, from coordinate 16,196 downwards.
GACAGCCGCAGTCAAACAAACCCGCTGCTGTTCTCGCGTTCGAGACCCCCCCTTTCCCCCTCTTTCTGGCCCACACCCACACAGCCCAGCTTGTGTGCGTGCGCGGGAGGTTCAGTTCCGATTGTCGCTGTGAGCGCAAGTTGTTGTCGAGCGACGCAAGACAAGCAAGCGGCCCCCTTCTCTCTCTCTCTCTCTCTCTCGTCACTCCATCGCGACGCAGAGAGCAGCAGCAAGCAGCAACTTCCGTCTCGCGATCTGCAGCAGGCAAGTGGCGACGCGCGCAACGACACCAAGTTGACCTGCGGCAGAGAACGCGTCGAGTGACTGGTACGTGCAAGACTCGCACGCGCGCGAGCTTGTTTGCTTGCTGGAACTTCATTTTGGCCGTGCTTGGTTCGTGTGCTTGCTGGCGCTCTCTCCGCGTCGGAGCCTCCTCGCACACTTGCTTGTGTGTGTGTGTGTGTGTGTGTGTGTGTCGAACTAGCCAACAAGCGTCTGCGCAAGTCGAGCTCGCGCCATTCTCACATCTTGCTTGTCTTGTTTATCTTGCACAACCACCAGACAACAACAAGCGAGCAAGCAAGCGCGAACCATGTCGTTCAAGTTCTGGTCCCGCAAGAAGAAGAAAGCGCCGCCGGCCTCCAACGAGAACGCCACCAACAACGCGAATGGTAATGCGTACAACAACGGCACGACGAACAACGGCAACAAGTACCCGACGAGCTCCAACGCGGGCGCGTACCCGCCGCCGCCGCCGCACTCGGCCAACGCGCGCACGATGAGCAGCAACGGCACCGAGTTCAGCTCGGACCGCGGCGGCCAAGGGGCCTCGTCCGCATCCTCCCGTGGCAATGGCAGCGCGGCTCCGCTGCCGTTCTCGCACCCGCTCTACGCCATGGACGCGGACGGTATGATCCACCTCAAGGCCACGGGCAAAGGTTTGGACGAGACGGACATCGCCGTGCACCAGGACGAGGTCATCAACGCCGTCGTCAAGTACGTGCAGGACTCGATGAAGAAGGAGCTGGGCTTCAAAGAGGTCTATTTACCTTCCGCTGACGCGCCCGTGAAAGCGAACTTGTTCGTCTCCGCCAACTACGAGTCCTGCAAGAAGCTGCTCGTGTTCGTGGCGGTCAGTCGAGGCTTATTCCCGGGCTTGTGGAGCCGCGGGCTCGTGCTCCACGCCGGCGTGAAGGCCGGCTCCATGCTCGACTACTTTCGCAAGGCCATCGACGAGGGCTACGGGATCATCGTGGCGAACCCGAACAAGAACGTGATCGTGCTGCGCGACGGCAAGCAGCGCATCCAGATCCCGGGTTCCTCGTCCCCCGAGGAGCACATGGACTCGCTCTGGGACACGTACATCGCTCCCTCGCAGGCGCGTCGCGTGTATTTCCTCGGCTACTCGTACGGCGGCGTGCTCATCAAGTACCTGCTGCAGTCGCGAGGGGACCAGTTCATGCGACGCAATGGCGCCATCGCGCTCATCGAGTCGAGCCACCGCATTGAAGATGGCGACTCGCAGTCCGTCAAGAGCATCCTTGCGCACCGCACGATGTACTGGGAGAGCAACGATTTGCCCTTCCAGACGCAGCTGGACGGCGACGCGCCGCATCGCACGGGCTGCACGTGCCTGTCGGCGGGGAGACCACCGCGCGCGATCTCGAACCACTACTACGTCACGGCGTTCTGCATCAACAAGATCCAGGACGCGCTCTTCCGCTTTCTCGACCTGCGCGACGCGAACGCGTACGTGAGCGAAGAGCGTCCGCAGCCAGACCCGCCAGTCTCGGCGCCTCCGATGATCGGCTCGCTCGACCGCGCCAACTCGACGCGCGGCGTCCGCGGTGGCGACAAGAACTTCAACAACCCGGGCAGCGAGAAGCACTGCAACCTGTGCAAGTTCCACTTCACGCTCTTCGACCGCCGCCACCACTGTCGCATGTGCCAGCGCGCTGTGTGCAACGCCTGTTCGCGTGACCGCCTGTTCCTCCCCGGGTCCAGTACGGCGCAGCGCGTGTGTATCGAGTGCGCCACCGAGGGCCCGCGCGCGACGAACAACCAGCAGCAGACCAACTTCCCGCGCATGATGCGCTCCACTTCCGACGCGCCGACGTCGACGTCGTCGATCGACTCGCGCGCGCGCTCGGGCACTGAGATGTCAGACAACAGCGGCAACAACAGCCGCACCAAGTCGAGCGTCGGCGGCGGCAATGGCGCGGGCAACAGCAAGCTGAGCGTGGACGACTTTGACCTGCTCAAGGTGATCGGCAAGGGCGCGTTCGGCAAGGTGATGCTGGTCCGGAAGAAGGTGCCGGACGGCACGGGGAACCCGAACGCGATCTACGCCATGAAGGTGCTGAAGAAGGCCTCGGTGTTTGCGAAGAACCAGGTGGAGCACACCAAGTCGGAGCGCCGCATCCTGCGCGACATCGACCACCCGTTCGTCGTGCGTCTGCGGTATGCGTTCCAGACCGAGGACAAGCTGTACCTGGTCATGGACTACTATAACGGTGGCTCGCTCTTCTTCCACCTGCGCAAGTCGCGCAAGTTCTCGGAGAAGCGCGCGCGTTTCTACGCAGCCCAGCTGCTGCTCTCCATGGCCCACCTGCACGAGCTCAACATCGCCTACCGCGACCTGAAGCTCGAGAACATCCTCATGGACGACAAGGGCTTCATTGCGCTCACGGATTTCGGACTTTCGAAGGAAAATGTCGACGTCCCCGATGGCGCCAAGACCTTCTGTGGTACGGCCGAGTACATTGCGCCGGAGCTGCTCAAGGGTCTGCCGTACGGCAAGGCCGTCGACTGGTGGGGCTTCGGTACGCTGCTGTACGAGATGATGACGGGCCAGACGCCGTTCTTCGACCGCAACCGGAAGCGCATGTTCCACAACATTCTGCACCGCGACGTCGTGTTCACACAAGCGTTCTCGGAGGACGCCAAGGATCTGCTCTCCGCGTTGCTGCGCCGCGACCCGGCCAAGCGTTTAGGTTCCGGTCCGTCAGGCGCCCAGGAGATCATGGACCACCCGTTCTTCGCCGCCATCGACTGGGATCGCCTCATGGTGCGCGACGTGGACCCGCCGTTCAAGCCCGTGGTCTCGAGCGACGCCGACACGACGAACGTGGCCAACATCTTCACGCGCGAGATCGCGCGCGACTCGCCCGTGACGCAGGAATTGGGTGCAACGCATCGCGCGCAGGCCCACTTCGACGGGTTCACGTACATGCCCGGCTCGGAGCTGACCAAGTGATCGATATCCCATGATTGATCGATCAGAGCCCCAGAAGATAGCAAGAGTGAGGAAGAACCCTCCAGTGTGTACGTTTGTAGACAGCGAAGAAGAGCGATTGTGTGAGTGTGACGACAGCCAGCAGGGCGAGCGAAGCGAAGAAGATGGTGAGACGCGTGTATGAAGAAGGTGATGATGATGATGATGAATGCCCAAGTCTCCCAGAAGCAAAAAGGCGAAAAGGTGAACGAACGGTGGGGGACGCGCTAAAGGGCTCCCGACGAAAGCAGCAGAGCAGAGCAGAGCAAGCAAGGACCACAAAAATGCGATAAACCAATATATTGATATTCATATGCGTATGTGTGCGGACTGCAGGTCGTATGGCTGCTCTTTGCGTGGGAATGTGTGGATCGGAGGTGGCTAAATAACGTTGTGACGATGCCTTGTAGAGTCCGTCAGATATCTGAAGCCCGTCAAGCAGCCCAGGCCAAGATCCTCGACCAGAGTCCGGCTCGACTTGAAGCACGCGCTGCGTCATGAAGTGCACTCGAAAAGCAGTGGAGCCAATCGTATTCTTAGCCTCGCTAAGAAACTGAAGCCTTGTGGCCTCGTGGTGGCCATCGACTCGCCGAGAATGGGATCCAGTTCAGTTCCAAGACCCGGCCAGCCGGACGAGGATTCCCAAGGCGAGTGATTCGCAGCCCCTCTCTATGGGACTCGGAGCTCACCTGAAAATAAACGCTCTTTGCATCCGTCGCATCTATTCCGAGGCCGCTCCCCATTCCTCGCTCTTAATCTTTTTAAAGCCATGTCGTTTCTCGCTCTCGCAGCTCCTTCTTTCGACAGCGCTTATGGCACTCGGCTCCGAGTTCCCAGGCCCTGCAGCAACCGCCCGCCCACTGAGGTTATTTTCTTCCTCCCACCACCTCTCTTCTGCTCATTCCCCAACTTCCCTTCCTGGCAGCGAAACCCACCAGCCTCCAAGAAGCAGAGCCGCTCCTTCTTTCCCAACCAGCAACTCCCCAGTTCCTCAAGCCACCTCAACAGCAGGATGACTACGGCCGCTCCGATCTGCTTTGGCGATGTCGTCAAGCTCAACGTCAAGACTCCCGCTGGCGGTGCTGAGAGCGTGAGCCTGGGCTTCCTCGAGCACAAGAGCGACGAGTTCCTGCTCATCGTGCCGCCCGTCAAGGAGAGCGCTAGCGCCAAGTTCCAGGAGGCCGAGTTCATTGTGTGAGTCCTCACGCTTACTAGCTGACAACTGTGGGGAGCCTCGACCTCATGACCTAGATGCGAACGCTGTACCTTGTGTGGCTTTTGTCTATTGCAGCGCTCCAACGCGATGCGAGAAGCCGCCCGCGCTCGGCACGCCGCTCAACTACAAGCAGTCGTTCGTGCTGCTCACGTCGTCGCAGTTCGAGGACTACTCGCTCAACAACAAGATGAACAACAACGACACGATCGGACTGCAGTGCCGCGACGTCAAGGGCGAGATGTACCTCGCGATCGAGAAGGAGGGCTACACGCTCGAGGCCGTGAGTCCCCCTACTGTTCACTGTGTCTTGTGTTGGTCACCAGTCCACTGAGCCATTGTTGTGTTGTGTTGCTAACCTTAACAGAACGTCATGGACGGCGACAAGGGCCTCGATCTGGCCGTCGTCGACTCGAACCGCATCCGCAAGCAGTACAACAACAAGTTCGGCTTCTACACGAAAAAGTCGGACGTGCTCGGCGGCTACGTCTCGTGCGGCGGCAAGAAGAACAAGCCGCTGAGCTTCACGATCACCAAGGTGGCTGACGAGACCAAGACGAAGCAGTTCATCAACAAGCAGATTCCGCGCCGGCGCCGCAGCACGCTCACGAACGACCCGGCCAAGGGCGACGAGACCACGCGCCGTGCGAGTCGCGTGGGCAGTGACGTCTCGGACGGCAGCGCGCTCAGTCCCACGGGGAGCATGAGCGCCTTGAGTCCGGCGGCCGTGACGACTGAAGTAGCGAAGCTGAGCGAGAAGCCTGCTGCTGTGGCTCCAGTCGAAGCACCAGCTGCTACTACACCTGCTATTGCTGACACTCAGGAGCCTCGAATCTCGACTGCGAGCACCGCCGAGTCGGTGGCGTCGGCCTCGGAGGCGTCCGTGGTGACGCCGCCATCCGCACCAGCATCTGCTCCTGCTGTTCTTGCTTCAGCTACTCCAGCGACGCCAGCAACTGCGACTGCTGCACCACTGGTGGACCTGCTCTCGGAGGTCTCGCTCGAAGAGAAGGTCCCAAAGAAGAGCGACGGCAGTGCGCTGATGTCGCCCATGGCCCTCGTCCCTGAGGCGACGAGCTCAGTCGCTTCGAGCTCAGCGTCCAATGCGCCAACTGCTAAGGCCACAAAGCCAGCAGGAAAGGAGGAGAGCGTGACAGCGCCAGCTCCAACTACCGCGTCTTCTTCTTCTCCATCGACGACGATGACGGCACCAGACACAAAGTCCCCAGCGAACTCCAAGCCAAGCGCCACTGCGAGCGCTCAGTTCGTCGTGCCGTCGTCGCCCAAGAAGCTCGGACAGCAGCCGTCGGCGCTGACTGTCACCTCGGAGGCGGAGAGTCTCGAGGGTGAGAAGGTGGACAGCAACTGCCTCGGCGGCGGCCAGTGCTTGGTCATGTAGACATAGCAGCAAGCACACTGCTCACAAGCTTACGTACCTCACACACACACACAAGACCAACCAGCAACGACCGAACTCGACGCGACGCGAGGTCGGTCGTTTGGATATTAAACTAAGTAATTAACTCATCCTTTTATGACGTTGGCTGTTGCTCACTCAACCTACCTCTCGGGTTGGGTATCAACCACGCGCTGCACCAGTGACTCTATGGTCTCCTCTATTGCTCTGGCCTCTGCTTCGCTGTCGTCCTGATGTCTCACAACCTGGAGCCCCACCACGGCGCGCACGAGGTCGTCCACTGCGCCAGTGACCACCTTGCCGACCATCGCGAGCTCCATGATCACGAGGCTCTTGCGTCTCGACGCCACACGCTGCAGCTGCCTACTGAACGCGTCCTCTTGCGCCATCTCCTCCTGTGCAGTAGCCTCGCGCTCTCGCTGGCGAATGAGCTGCGCGGCATGGCTCTCTCGCATGGCGATACGCTGCAACTTCCTGTACTCGCGCAGCTGTCCACTTGCGGCGGATGCATCAGGGGACGCACTGATCATGAAGCCGTCCTTGGTCATGAAAGGGTCCACCACAAGCCCTCGCTGCTGTGCGCGCCACAAGTAGAATCCTTGCTCCGAGTTCTCGCTCGTGATGGGCGCGTAGATTGGGTCCCAGTGCGCCAGCAGCTGCTGCACGGCCGTGATCTGCACCGTGGCCTTCGGGGACGATGTGCTCCGATTAGACGGGACAGCGTGCATGGACCACTGGCAGTCGTGCAGTCTCTGGGCACGCTCGAGGGCCTCAAGCGACGGGATGCCGTATAGCCTGCCGAGAAGCAATGCCGTGATGAAGCCTGTGCGGCCGTGGCCGTTCATGCTGAACACGTAGATGCTCTTCTTGGCGCGCAGCAAGCTTTCAACGGTGAGCAGGAAGGACTCCAGCTCCTTAGTCTCGGGGACGCCGTCCTTTTTTATGGGGAAGTGCACGAACTGGAGGTCCATCGTTAGTGCGTCGAGCACCTTGCGCGCCTTGTCAGCGTTCTGCTGCGCGAGAATGACCTTGTTGATCAGCGTCTCTCTAATTGAGGGCTCTTCTGGGGTTGTTGTCGTTGGTGTTGCTGCAGCTGCTATCACGGAGAGCGTGTGGTCGTCCAGCTCGGCCTGGGCGAGCTGCACCTGGCGCAGGTTCATCTTGACGGCGGCGCGCAGCTCGACCTGCAGCGCCTCGTACTTGCTGCGCACGACGCGTTCAAACATCCACGGGGTTTGGTGGAGATGCGAAGAGTGTCCTCCACTGGTGGACGCTTCACCGACTTGATTGGGCAAGAGGACACTCTTCGCTGTCGTGTTCGGCAATGGCGCAACAGATACATGACCAGCCTGCTGAGGTCGCTTTGCGAATGCGGACGTGGCTGCGGCGGCTTTGACTCTGTCCGTAACCTTCGTGAGCTGCTGTTTCGCCTTGTCCTCCGCTGCAAGCGTCGCCGCGACGTTGTTATTCTCGAAAGCCTCGAGCTCGTCGCTCTGAGCGAGGCAGACGAACACCGAGACCTCCTGCAGCAACACGCTTGTGGTGTAGTCAGCACGCGCGACGATGCGCCTCGCGTCTCGAAAGCTCTTGCCGAATGGGTACACGCCCGCGAGCACGCGACTGCGAATCACCCAGTATGACATGTCCGTGGGTCCGGCGTGGTTGGCGCGGAACTGCTTGTACATCTTCATGTCGTCGATGACCAAGCTCCCGTCGTTGCGCTTGTGCGCGTACACCCTGGGGAGCTTGGGCAATGTCGTGATGCCGAAGCTCGGGTGCCATCGGGTTTGTTCCTGGATCTCAAAGTGCCTTCGCACGTCTGGGTCGTTGATGCGCGTGGCTGTGGCCCAGCGCTGAAGCGCGTTGCGCTGCTTCTCGCAGTACTGCTGGCTCATGAAGGCGTAGAGCTTGGCGGCTTCCACCTGCCGTCGCTGGTAGAGCAGCAGCGCGTGCACGGAGGCGTCCTGAGTGCCGCGCCGGGTCTTTGTATCGTTGGCTTCCCACTGCTGCGTGAGCCTTCGCAGCCAGTTCTGAATACGAGCAGCTCCGTGGTGACGCCGCTGGTGGAGCTCGTGGCGTCGGTGGCGCTTGACGAATCGCCTCCAGCGCCTCCACGCAAAGCCGATGTAGACGTTGAGCATCTGCGTCATGACGGACGCCAGGTGGCGCTTCTGCTCCTGCTCAGGGAACAGGAGCTCGCTCTGCTCCACGAGGAAGAAGCGGATCCGCCCTGTCGGCTGCCAGGGCATCGCAGCATTAGAGCCTGAGACTGGGCTCTGGTGGCCAGCCACTGGAGCTGAAGCGAGCGTGGTGGCGTCCTCCTCTTTGAGCCACTCTTCGCGTCCGATGGTCTTCATCCACTTGCGGTAGTCCCACTGTCCTCTGCCCAGCTCCTGGAGGAATTCGAGGTCGTCCTGTTTCGCGAGTCGCACTTTGAACTCGGCACCGAGGATCGCGTTGGTCTCTTCTAGGATCTCGTTAAGCACCATCGTCGATGGGAACTCGCTCTCGGTGAAGCGGCCGCTGACCTGCTCGCGTCGGAATTTTGAGCGCGCGACGGCTTCAGCCGTGACCACCGCACGGAACGCGGCCAGCTGAGTGGGGAAGATGCCGATCTCCTGCGGCCAGAAGGCCGCGTTAAGTAGTGAGTCGCCGCCTCTGAGCGTCATGTTGTGGAGCTCGAGGCTCGCGCGGAAGAAGCCGTTCGGGAGCACGCGGACGCCGCGCAGCCACACTAAACGATAGAAGAACGTGGATCGGGCGTTCGCGCGCACGCCCCCATCGTCTTGGACAACAGTCCCGTGGAGCATCTCGTTGGTCCAGCGGCCGGAGCCGTCGGCAGTGCGGAAGAACACGCGCGTGCCGATGGGCAGACATAGGCGGCTCTCGACCTGGGTCGTGCGGTCCAAGTGGCTCAGGTTCGAATAGACTAAGGGGGTCCGTGGAGATATGATTGGGGCTGCTGGTGGGTCTTCTGGGGTTGTGAGTGGACGAGGAAGAGATTTGCGGAATGGCTCAGAAGCTGGTACGGAGTCGTCTTGGCCTGTGGAAATTGGTGGTTCGCTGGCGATTTCGGGTCGCAGTAGCTGGATTGTGTGTGAAGCAAGTGATGCAACCTGTCGAATATACAGACAATGGCCGACCACAAAGTCAGACGCCTTCATAGACACGTAGCTCTACAGGATAGAAGCGTACGATGTGGATCGCGTCCGTGCACCTGTGGCAGAGCCGCTGGCCGCACTGGATGCAGCGAAATACTGCTTTTCTCGCGCAGCACTCTTCACAATGCACCTTTGGTGGTGGCTGCGCATCGCTCGGGCCACCAAGCTCTTCTTCATTGAGCTGCAGGTGCCGATGCTGGTGCATGTGGGCATCTCGATTGGTCTCCGACTGAGAATGGTGCTGCTGGAGCTCGCTTTCGCATGTGACGTCGGGGAAATTGGTTCGGATCCATGGGGGAAGGAAGCTCTCTTCGCGATCACCATCGTCTTCGATCTTGGCCTCGGCCTCTTGCTGCTGCTGCTCTACTCGCTGAGGTGACCATGGCGGGTCTTGCTGCTCATCTTCCGCTCCCCCTCCTTCCTGGATCACCTCCTTGCTGCATTCAGTGCCATACTGATGCGCATCTTCCGTTCGCTGGCGCGTCGGATCCGTCACGTCATTGTTCTCTTCTGCCGCCTCGGAGCCAACAGCAGAGCTGACGGGCTGCGGCTCGCCCTCCGTTGCTTTTGGCTCGTGCGCTACATCAGAGGGCGACAACTGCGCCTGGACATCGCTGTCCATCCAGCCAGCCTCACATGAAGTGAGGGAGTCGCAGACCCAACGCACACACAGTTTTGAGACTGGCAGTCGCTTCGAAACGTCGCGAGTGGAAACTGACGAGGCGCTGCAAACGTCACAGATGTCATGCTCCGCTGAGAGCTGGTTGCGAGCAACAACGAGACAATGGCAAATTCGAACTTCATGAGCGCATTCCTCCGTGTTGGGTGTGGATAAAGAGACGTGGGAATCACTACCTCGTCGTGTGCGCGATCGCAGTCGTGACCATCTCTCTCCCTCTCTCTGTCTTCTTTCTCAAATGCTGCTGTGTGTCTGTGGTTCCCTATTGAGTCCAGAGTGGTCGCTCTCGTCCTCTCTTGTGTGTATGTGTGTGTGTGTGTGTGTAATAGCACGTCGTGCTGTCGTCATTCTCGCCTTGCCTTTATCAGCATCGCCAGGGTCTTCCAAGCCATTGTGTGTGTGTGTGTGTGTGGTTGGACTGAAGACGGGCTGGCGTCTGTATGACTGTGACTGGACTCCGTCGACCTCCCTAGCTACCGTTGTTCAGGATCGAGCCTGGGTGGCGGTAGACCCCGCCGCCAAGTCCACTGTGCATGTGGTGGCGGTCGCGGTCGCTGCCGCTAACGCCATCGAGAGACGCTCCCAGGCCAAAGAAGCCATCGGACGACGACGGTGGCGGCGCCAGAGTCGCAATCGCTGGGTCGTAGAACCCTGTCGCGCTGTTCGCTGCTGCGAGGCGGCTGCTACCGCTGCTCGAGTCAAAGCCGAGCGAGCTCATGTTGCTGCCATTCCAGGCGCTGGATGGTGGCGGCAGCGGCGGCGATGGCCCGTTGCTACTGCCCATGCTTGAAAAGAGTCCCGAGCCCCCGTCACCGTTGCTGTGGGACGGGTAGTCGCCACCAAAGCTGATGTTCACGTTCGGGAGCATCTGCTGCAGGAACGCGAGCCCCGAGCCGACGCCACCATCGCTGTCCATGCCGCTCAAGCCGCCGTCAGACTGGTGCAAAGAGCTGCTGCCTCCAAAGTTACCACCAAACGGATCCTGGGTAGCGTGGTGCTGATGGAGGTGAGGCTGGTGGTGGTGGAGGTTGTGGTGCGAGCCGAGTGGTGGGAACGCCGACGTGTCCTGGTGCATCGAAGCGAACGACGACGACGACGATGAAGGCACGCCGCCCACCGCAGCACCGTAGCCGAACGGACTTGGAGGCGCGCGACGGCTGCTCGGTGGCTCCATCATGCTGTTGCCAAACGGACTCGAAGGGATTCGACCAGAGCCACTGAGGCTCGGAGGCGGCACGGGCGAGCTCGGGACGTCCAGGCCGGACGACTGGTTCGCAAACGCGAAACGCGAGCTGCGCGAGTTCTTCGCCTGTGGCGTGTTGCTGTGCGGCAGCGGCGTCGTGCTGAGCTGAACGCCGAGAAGCCCTGCGAGCGCCTCCGAGGACTCCGTGCGGTGGCTGAAGATCGCGTCGATCGAAGCAAACGACAGCGACGACGAGCCTGAGCCGCCAACACCACCAGATGACGACGCCACTGGGAGTGGCGGCTGTGGCGACGCAAAGATTGCACCGCCACCACCTGCACCGTTGCCGTGACTGCTGTTGGTGCCCAGCGGGTCATTCTCGTGGTTGTTGTCCTTGAACGCCGATGCGACGCCCCACACGTGGTCTTGGTCTTGCCCCATCGATGCGCTGTTTCCTCCAGCACGGTGGATGCCGCCGTCAAAGCCGAGTCCAAAGGGACTGAACACACTGCCACCGTCGCCCACACCTGGATGGATCGCGTCATCCTCCGAGCGCAGCACAACCGACGGACTCGGGAACGGCTGAGCCCACGCCGGCCCCTGCGACGAAGAGCCTCCGGTCGCGAGCTTCAGTGCTTCAAGTGGACCCACGATCGTAGCACCAGCACCAGAACTGGACTCTTCTGTGACAGCCTCGCGCACACTCGAGGTATCAACGTGGAGATTCGGCTTTCTAGAAACGTCTTCTTCGCTGCTCTTGACTTCTAAGACTTCAGTAGCAGCAGCTGGTGGTGGCACTGGGACGACCGAGCTGCTACTGCTCCTGTGATTGCTTTCAGAGAGCTTCTCTGCCATTGTGAGCTCGGGGGACGGCGCGCGAGTGTTGCTCGCCGACCCTCCTGCCACAATCTTACTGAACGGCTCCGAGATCGTGACTGTGCTGGAAGCGGCGCTCGCTGAGCCCGGCGATGATGTTGTGGAGCTCGAGCCGCCGCCGCCCCCGCTGTCAGATCGGTGTGCTGACTGCCGGAGCTTATGAATCGCAGCTGCGCTCTGTGCTTTCCTCTGAGCATCTGCGTATTCGGCGGACGCTGCTGCTGAGGCTGCCTGCGGACGGTACGGCGCCGGAAACGCCGAGCCTGCGCGCACCTCCGGCAGCCCGCCGTTCATTGTCGACTCTCGGAACGCGGCTTTGCCCGAATGCAATGCTAAGACGAAATGCCCATCATGCAACACAAAACACACACAGAACAACGATGAGCTCCTGGACTTGATGCTGGCAGTGGTTGCTACTCGCATCGACGCAACGGTCAGCCTCCTCGCAGCGACGCGAGTGTGAGCCATTGAGGTAGGGAGGCTCAGCTTACCCGACTGCATCTCTTCTTTTGTGAAACTGTCGTCCTGCTCGCCCAGCTCGTGCAGATAGAGGCAATCCGGATTGTTGCACACGAGGTTCCGCAGAAAGAAATTGCAGTACTTTGTCGTTCCGAAGCTCGCACTGATTATAACAAATGCGTGAACGAGTCAGCCAGTTGATCGTCTCAAAGGAGCTCTTCGAGGTCGCATCCAAGAGCCAAGAGCTACGTACCGCAGCATGCTGCCGTCGAGGTAGTAGCCGTCTATTGCGATGATGCACGCGAGCGCGTCCTCCTTGTTCGCGAATGTGATGTACGCGCTCGCAGTCGCATTTGACCGGTCGGCGCTCAGGTGCGACTTGTTCACGACTGCCTTCACGATCTTGCCGTACTGCCCAAAGCACGCGTTGGACCGGAGCGTCTGTGGGGGAAGAAAGAAAAGCGACGTGTATGTTACAGTCCGCGCGCAATGTATGTCCAACTCGCAATGGTGATAGATAGACCACTGAGTGTACGCACGTCTTCGTCGGCAAAGCTGTGCGGCAGCCCGATGGCGTAGACCAAATTGCGCTGCATCACACGCACGTTCGCGAGGCTCTTGCGGTTCACCGTCTGCTTGTTGGACTGCGCGGCGGTGCGCCGGTCGTTCTTCTCCTTCTGCTTGCGCTGCTTCGTACGTCGTACGACACTACGAGACGCACACACACGACGCATAGCCATGTCCACAGTGTTAGAATGCGCATTAATGGTAAGAAATGGGGATAAACAGACAAACGGAACGTACTCTTCGCGGTCGAGCGTGTTCTTCTGCTTGGAGATCTCCGAGTAGGGCGTGCGGCACGCCGGACAGAGACCGTTGTACTCGTTCTTGATCTGATGCCAGCACCACAAACACACCTACATATGACAAAGGGACAGCGGGGAAAAAGAGGAGCAAGCCCATGAGCACCAACCACACACACACACACACACACACGTCACGACACATCGGCGAGCCCGCCCCTCGCTTCTTCCCCCTCCCCCCTTAGCACATGACTGCAGGGGGAGCAGCACACAGAGATGCACACACGCTCGCGTACAGCGAGGCGCAAGGGGAAGGGAATAAGGGGAACGCGTGCGGGGCGACGCCTATCGGAAACCAACAAAGCGCTAAATACAGAGAGAGAGAGAGGGAGGGGGGATCACAAGAACGCACCTGGTAGCCGCAGGGGCAGGCGTCGAAGGTCTTGTCCGTGATGTCGAGCTCCTCCATGCACAGCGGACAGCAGTCCTGTTCCTCCTCGTCGGCCATGGCTGTCGCTCGGGGTCTCCTCTTCTTCTCTCGTGGGCTTGCTTGTCTTGGTGGTGGTGGGCGCTTTGGCGCGTTTTCTCTTCTGTCACGACGACGACTGTCACTCACTCTCTCAAACTCGCTGGCTCAACCTCAAAACGAGCGCGATTATATTTGTGCAATGCTTTTTTGTCAACGAAAGAAACCTCTCGCTGGCTATATTTCCCAAGTCATTTGCTTATTTGACGCTTTGAGCAGGATACGAATTGTCGTTTTAAGGGAAACCAGGGAGGAGCATACAAACGACAAGGTGAAAAGGTTCCATGGTTGTGCCACCCTTCTAGCGCGTGAAACCTGAGCTGTTCGATGACCTATCTGCTAAATGGATACCCGAAATTATAGCTATACCCTACGGACCACTTGTTCGAACTGGAAAAGGGAGTTAGCCCACAAATACTCCAACTGGAGCAAATTGACATCACGGACAAAGACAATCGAGATGTGCTAAAGTCAGTGTGATTTACCTATAGAGCTTCAATTGCGGAAACAGGATCTCAAATGTAGAACATACAGAATGCTGCCACCATCCCATACTAGTGTTGGCGCTTCAATCAGAACTGCGCCTTTGCATGGAGAAGATCTGGGTGCTCTCCATCTCGAAAGTTCGCGGTTAATGCACATCATCTGCAGTTGTCGTCCCTGATTCCCACGAGTTCGAGGTCGCATTGGCGAAAAAGGGAGTCCTCCGGCTCTCGTTGTATTAACATGGCGCCACTCTATGCTAGGCACTATTCTTCTTTTTCATACCTTCCGTCATGCACCAAGAGTTTCGGATGGTACACATATCAAGTAACGCATAGTACCGAACAGTATGCACCGCGCACTGATACGTTAGAGCGTGGTCAATCCGAACGAGAGCGTTCTATTTCAACACAAATAATGTCCTGTGGCCAACAGATTCCTGATCGCACCTTTTTTACGTGGGAATCGACCAGGAATATGTTCTTACGGTAATAATCAGCTGCGTTTCAATAAGCAAGCGGCGTTCATGAAGTGTTTTTGGTGCAACAATTGTTGGAATCACTCGTTCAATGTTCTCAGTGAACGCCTTTGCTTCCACGTTCAGAGGTCCATATCAACCTGGATACTATAGAGTGTGCGGAGGACTTACAGCTTCATGATTGCCAACAGCAAAGCTGCTCAACCTTGACTCTTGATGTTTGTTGGTTTGTGGGCAGTTCAGATTGCTGACACAGCATTTGATTTGGCGGAGGAAATGTGTTATCTAACTGCAACTTGATGACGTATCCTATATCAGCGGCATGATGCCCTGTCGTGTCGCACAACACAAACATTGATTCAATCTCCTTGACGAAGGTTATGTATCACATTTCCTGTGTCAACGAACTCCCACAACATGCAACTCTTTCCCACTCTTGGCTGACACCGTGTGGTGCAATAGATACGGATACTTTAACTGCAGTGCTAACTACGGTGGAGATGTGTGGTGCTTGCTCACGTGAATACAAATACGCCGTTAATTTCCAAATATACGACCGCGTTGTATTTGAGGGCGCTCTACTTTATAGATCCCCCTCATAAACAGCACTCTAAACGTAGAGCGTTGTATTCGAAGGTGGCATGCTGATCGATATTGTACGTCATGGAGTTACTATAAATCTGGGCTCAGCATGCATGAGGTTGTTTGTCTTACGCACTGCTTCCGTATGGTTTGACTACTGTGGCTCCCACCACATCTCTTTGTGGATTACTGTGCATGGAATCATACTTCGTTTTAAAATGTGCGATGACTGTTAGAGCGATATTGCAGTTTTGGGGCGATTGCATGGTGGGTTCAAACGTAGTCGCAGTCATTCAGGGGTAGCGATTTCATTTGAAGCGGTTTTGACATAAGTCGTAGGAACGGCAGATTGTAGATGCTGGGTGGGCAGCTCGATGGTGAAGAAAAGCAAAGCTCAAGTGTGTAAGGAACGTCAAAGTGACTGGAGCATGGAGAGGCAGCTCCGGGGCCAGAGAGGAACATCTAGCGCACGAGCGCATAACAATCACATCTCCATTTGCCTTCAAAATCACAAGTGCCACTTCAACTCAACACCAACCGTCTCACACGTTGACTGTTTTCAGTCCTTTTATCGGTACTTTGATACGAGTCTCGAGCTCCAGTAGACGTCTAACCTCGGTTAGTAGCAGAGACGAAGCACTAGCTTTTGTCTCATGTTTGTGCAGCTCGTCAGCAATGGTTTAAGATACAAATCGAGTCAGCGTACTCAAACAAATCTACGATTCAACTTTCATCGTACTGATCAGACGTGAGCACTGTCGGTTCGCTTCTTTCTTTTTGTTGCCATTTAACGTTGGCGAAGATTGTACCAACGAAGTAGTGTGCTATGAATCGATGACAAACAATATTTGGACGAGTTCATTACTTGGCATGTGTATTCAAATGTACACTTGTCGTATCTTGTGAAGAAGTGGCGTCCAGAACACGCCACCAACGCGGTTACGTTCCGCGTCGCCCCGCCCGCTGTGCAAGTTGCCGAATGGCATTTGCTGTGGGGTCGCTGGTCAGCATGAGCCGCACGTCGCCCAAGCGCACGCACAGAAAGTGGCCGGGCCACAACCC
>JAASFQ010001049.1:0-10891 GCA_023333845.1 Globisporangium polare | reverse complement strand
TTCGTCGCAATGTGATGCTTCACGTGCCATTCAGCATACTGAAAGGCTCGTCGCTGGGAAGTTTAACCGAATCGTGCCTGTGCGAGGGGTCACGGACAGACAGCAGTCTATCGTACCCGCGAAAGACAACTGCCCAGGTAAAGTATTGCAACATTGGTAAGACACAGTGCCTTGACGCCTCGCGCCAAACGTACCTTGTTCCTCTCGCACTGCTGATCTGGTCAGTTGCGTGGCTGTCGTTCCACGCTCCGGCCTAATCTTGCTAAGCTCCAACTTGGGTCAAGCTCTTCAAGCTATGTCGAGCCCGTACAAATCGGATTGAGGCCAACGAGCTGAGCCAAGACTGATGTGTTAATGAGTTAAAGTCAGCTAGCAAGCTGGCTCATGACGCTAGCTCGTAGTTTGGTCCCAACAACTGAAGACCCCCCTTCCGATTGAAATCGAACGCTTTTGACACTGGAATCCATTTCATCATATTTGAACCTAGCGCTTCGCTGAACTAAATGTATGTCATTCGCTTGCTAACTGACTTGCACTCTTTCCTTTTTCTCACTGTTCATGACCACGGTCGTGATTTCTTTACACCTGCTCACATCGCTCTCCTCCTCCCTGCGTATGCACTAGCTCAATCACGTTCGCTCACTCGCAAGATGTCCGACGGACGGGTGGCGGGGGTCTGCTTATCGTTGTCTTTGCATGCGATGGTTTTTAGAACGAGGGCATCGTTTTGTTGCGCATGACGCTGACAAGACACGAGCTCGTGGACGTGGTCGCGTTTGATTTTGCACAAGCTTGCGTCCAGCTGGTAGCGCTCGAGCGTTTCGTCGGCTGCGATTTTGAGCGCACGCCTCAGCACTCGCTGATCTGTAGTCAGCTCTCGGCGTCACGGTCGGTCGTCCGCATGGACTCTTCGGACGTATTTGCGTCGCGTTCACGTGCAGGTTTTATCGGTAAATCTTTGCAGCGTTCGAATTGGAATTAACCTAAGCAAACTGAGGTGCTGATTCTCAATTACTAATCCCCCTCGAAATTGCTACTAATATAGAAATCTGGCGTCCCATCAAATCAAAGAAATTAGAGCTGGATTCTCGAAGTGGCGCCAAAAGGGGGAAAGCCAAAGGCGATTGGAAAGAAGCGACGGAGGATGTTCCACGGCGGTGGCGGTGGCGGCATGGCGGCTCACCACGAGCCCAGCAGCAGTAGCGAGCAGGTGCGCACAGTACATATCTCGCAGATAGTAGCCTTCATTAAATACCCCGCTGCTCTGCTCGTAGTTGTGGCTGTGAGTCTTCGTTAACTCATCTCATCTTGAACTCGCTCCCATCAATCATTCGTTCCCTTTGGACTGTCGCGTAGAGGCAGCAGCGCAAACCGGAGCCCAAGCGCGCGTGGCTGGACGCGATCATGAGCAAGACGCGGCAGACGGCCACGTCGCCCTTCGCGAGCGCGGCGCCAACGCCCTCGCCGGCGACCTTCGGTGGCGCGTCGTATAGTAGCGCGCGCTCGCAGCAGATGGGGATGATGGCGGCGAAGAAGGCGGCGATGGGGTCCTCGCCAGCGACGCTCCCGCCTCCACCACCAATCCCTCAACAGCAGCAGCACGAGCGATGGGAGCCGAGCTCGCGCGCCGGCGGTGGCCATTTCTCTGGCAGCTTGGCGCCGAAGCAATCATCGTCGTCGTTGGGTGTTTATGATCCTTCGCTGCGTGCCGAGCCAGTCGTCGTTGCAGCGCGCTCTGGCGTCCCGCCCGAGTACTATCAGCGCGCTCAGCCAGTGCCACAGCTACCGCATCAACACCAACAGCAGACGAGTACCAACGACATGTACCATGAACAACTGGAGCTCGACGAACCGATTCTGGCGGAGACCATGTCGCTGGCGTTCAAGCAGATGGTGGGCGAGCAGGACTGCTGCTTCATCGCCAAGGGGATCTGCCACCTGTGCGGCACGAACGAGCGCCACCTCATCCCCGTGGTCAACTTCTGTCCCGAGTTCCACGTGAACCACTCGCTCTGCCGCGAGCACCTGCGCAGCATGCACCGCGTGCGCATGGAGGACATCTTCGCGGGCAAGAACCGCCCGACGGTCAGCAAGCGGTCGCTCAAGTGCTCGGTCTGCAGTCGCTCGTGCCCATGCTCGACGTGTCAGCTCGAGAAGCAGCACGAGATCAGCAAGTACAAGCGCTGGCTTGCGGGCGAACGCGAGTATGAGCTCGACAGCGAAGACCGGTCCATGGGGAATAGCAACAGTAGCAATGGTGGCGGTGACCAATCTTCGCGAATGGGGCACAACCCGCTGCCGCTGAGCAAGAAGCCGCGCAGCAGCAACAGCAGTGGCGGTGGTGGTGGTGGCCGCGAGTATCTGCCGAACGCGGGTCAGAGTCTTCGTGAGCTACACAGCGCTCAGCGGCTGCTGCCTCCAGTCGTGGACGACTCACGGGCGTTCCAGATGTCGTTACCCCACGTTGATCTCTCGAATCAGGACGAGGAGCACCGCATGATTGCGAGCCTTCAGGCCGGCTCGAAGCCCCCGTCGCACGCGTATCGAGGCGCGAAGCGCGCTGCAAAGGACGTGAAATCCAGTCACCAACCGGCACTGAACGTCTCTGGAGCTGGTGCGGCGTTTGGACCTAATGCAGTGGGCCAATCGCCACTCAACCGACTTTACCCGGGCGAGCCGATCGAATCCCCATCGGCTGCGCACGTGCTGAACTGTGCCGAGTCGGAGAAGTCGCTCGTGCGATTGCTGACGACGTTGAATCAAGAAGTGGCCTCTAGTGCAGCCCCAGCCCCAGCGCTCGCCGAGCCGAA
This sequence comes from Globisporangium polare, assembly GCA_023333845.1. Lineage (NCBI taxonomy): Eukaryota > Oomycota > Peronosporomycetes > Pythiales > Pythiaceae > Globisporangium > Globisporangium polare. The sequence goes on along the minus strand of JAASFQ010001049.1, from coordinate 8,081 downwards.
GGACTCGGGTTCGCAGCTGTCAGCAGCGAATGGGCGACGACAGCCGTCTCCGCTTCTTGATGGCCACCCGTCACGCTCTGTTGATGCACGCAATGGCGCTGAAGAAGAGAAGGTAAGCGGACATGGAGGCACTGCGGGCTCGTCGTCCTACACGGACGCTGGCGACGGTGGTTCGTCGGCTTCGAGTCGCAACCCGAAGCGGAAGCGAGACGCGAACGACTCTGCTACTGCGCATCTGGATTCGGAAACGAGCAGCGAGACTTCGGCTTCGAATTCCAGAAGTGGACAGCAGAATCATGGAAAGAACGGAGGAGGGAGTACGAGAGCTGATGCTTCTGGTAGAAAGGCGCTCCCAAACTCTACCCGTGGGACTGGGCCACATAGAGAAAACACGCCGAAACCATCTCCAGCTACAAAGCTGACGACGAAACCCAAGCAGAAGGACGGCCGTCGATCGTCAATTACAAAGGCGTCGCCGACGCCGGCCTCCTCCTCTGGTCGTAAGCGCAATGGAGGCGAACCGTCAAGTGCCCACCAGGCTTCGGCTGAGAAGAAGAGTCCTCATCCACGCAAACCTACGGCAGGCTCGAAAGGCACGACGCCCAGAGAACTGAAAGACAGTGGAGGAAAGCGTGCAGGAGCGAGGAAGGCGGTGCATGAGAATGAAGAAGACGAGGACGCTGAGGACAGCGAGATCGACACGAACTTGGACTACTGCGAGGTCTGCTTGGCCGCGGGCGACCTGGTCTGCTGTGACGTATGCCCTCGGTCCTTCCACTTGGCGTGTCTGAAGATGAAGGAGAGCGATTTGCCCGAGGGCGACTGGCAGTGTGCCGAGTGCCGCAAACCGTCGTTCTTCGTGCGGTACCGCGCGACCGTCGACATGAAGCAGAGCATCTACGGGAAGTGTGTCGAGACGATCCGCTGCCTCAAGACGCATCCGTACTCGAAGCAGTTCCTGTCGCCCGTGACGAATATTGAGCACTACCGGAGCATCGTGAAGCAGCCCATGGACCTGTCGACGATCGAGGCGAAGCTCAAGGCCGACAAGTACACGAATTCATCCAGCAATAATGGCAACCAGCAGCAAACCGAGAAGCAGATTGACATCGAAGCGTTTGCGAACGACGTGCGGCTCGTGTGGACGAACTGCAAGCTCTTCAACGACGATGGCTCAGGCATCACGCGCGCCGCTGATGAGCTCGCGGCCGGTTTTGAAGACATTTACCAGGACATGCAGCAGTATGTGAAGAAGATGGCAGCAAGGAGCGCCGCCAGGGCGGTCAGCAAACCCTCAGGAAACGCTCGTGGCGAGAACCATCTGCAGCAGGTAGCTAAGTCTACTGGTGGGCCATCGAGTGCGCCACGAGTGTCAGAGGGGAAGAAGCCCGTTGGAGCTACAGACAGCAATGGCGGAAACTCAGGATCAGCTGCGAAGAAAGACGAAGGGAAGCAGTCCGAGGGACCGGCGTCGGCATCGTCTTCGACCGAGTCGGAGCCACGCCAGCCAAGCGCCAGTCGTGCACCACCATCCTCTAATGCTCCAGTATCGACTTCTACCTTTACGGCTCAGAAGCCAGCGGCTGAGCCGAAGATGACGACGTCGTCGAGCGCCAATTCCGATTCGAAGGCTCCAGCCAGCGAAGCCAAGTCCCGCAACAGCAGCGACAAACCGACCGATGGAGAGAGCAAAGGCGACGGGAAACCATGAAGAACAAGGGAGCAAGAGCACGAGCGCGTGTTAAGGTGTGTGTGACGATGATGATTCCAGTGCGTTCGTAGCCCATTTATACATTCTTCTCATAGCAGCTCGTGCGGCGGTGGTTAAGTTAATTCTGGAGAAAGAAGAGAGGAAACGAAACCCAGGGTCGCGTGAGGCGTTCGGTTGCGAGATCGACGCGTCGTTTCATTCATCCGCCCGACGCCCAGCAGAGCCTTGAGCTCCTTCTCCTCCTCCTCGAACTCGCCTTGGCGTCTTTGAGCTGACTAGCATTGTCATCAACAGGATTCAGAAGCAGCAGCTATGGACCTGACATTAGAGGAAGAAGGCGCGCAGGTGACGGCCGCGACGTCCTTCGACCCGAACTTCCCGCCTGGCAACATCCTCGACGGGTGCGCGCATAGCATTGAATCGCTCTCACGTCGTGGCTATTGCTAGCGTGAGACTGGGCTGACGGTTGTCATCTGCCTATGATGCAACAGGGAGCAGACGACCAAGTGGGTGACGACGGGCAGCTTCCCGCAGGAGGTGGTGGTGCAGCTGGCCACAACGGCCTCCATCTCGCGCGTCAAGACGTGGAGCACGAACGTCAAGGAGGTCAGCGTCGAGATCTGCAGTGGCCCCACGCCCACCAAGTGGGAGAAGCTCTACGACTCGAGTACGTTTAGTTGTATTGTGAAGTTGGACTTGGTGGAAAGTGTCGGCCAACCCTTTCACTCACTAACCCTGTGATTGCTATGGTAAAATTGTCGTAGAGCTGGGTGAGAACGACGGCAACATGCAGGTCGAGAGCGAAAACGTGAAGCTCGGCGACGCGTCGTTCGTGAAATTCAAGATCCTCTCCGGCTGGAGCGACTTTGTCACGCTGCACCGCGTCAGCGTCGAGGGCTCCACGTCCCGGCGATGAATCCAGAATTTACAAGCCAACGCCCACAGCTAATACCATTTTCCTTCTTATTGCATACTTTCATTCCGAGCGCTCTTCCTGCCCCTCAATGGTGTTTTTAGGTAGAGTCTACTTCTTGGTGAAGAACGACGTGAGCGACTTCATGCCCGTCCGGTCCACGCTGGCGAGTTTGCTCTTCTTCTTGGCAGCCGTGGCGGCCGCAGCGGGTGAAGGAGTGCGCTTGTTGTTAGTGACAGTAGATATCTCCACCTGACGGCGGTCGAAGCGCTGGAACGTCTCGTGCGGGTTCGTGGGCGTCGCCAATTGCTTTGCCACTGGCGCCAGCTTCTCGAGCCTACAGTCACAGAAGAGATCAGGAACAGATTCAACAATGTTCACACCAATACTGGGTGATTGACGTACTTGAACTCCTTGAATAGCAGCTCCGTGAGCTCGTCCGGCAGGTAATCAGCGAGGAGTTCGATGGCCTCGCGATTAAAAGTCGACGGGTCGAGCGGCACCACACTCACTGAGATAGCAGCTTCTGGCTTTAGCTCGGTGCTCTGGCCCGGGAGCACAAAGTTGGCGTCAAAGTTGGTGCTGTTGCTCTGGGCTTTGGCTTCGCTGGCTTGCTTCGCGAGCGTCTTCGCGACGCGGTTCACCTTGGTAGCGAGCCATTTGAGGGTTTTGGCCTCGCTCGCCTTGACGAAGAGGCTCTCGAGGCTGTCGTCGCTGCCTATGGGCTGCACGTCGCAGACCGCTTGGAACTTTTCAGGTGTGCATGCTGCGACCTGCGTGAGCCACGAATTGTGGTCCTGGGACAGCAGGTCGTACAGCGACATGGAACGCTCTCGGTGGCGCCATGTGCTCGCCAGCAGCACGAAGAGTGGGTCGATCGGCGTGAACACCAGCATGCTCCCATCTACATACACACAGCACCAACTTCCTGAGTCACCAATACGTATATCATATATACACAGAGGTCCATGCAACGATCACGCACCTTGCTGCACGTCATTGCCAATGAACCAGCTCCGCTCGTTCTCTGGCGCCTCGAAGCGCTGCATCTCCAGCAGCTTGTTGCCAGCGATCGCGAGCTGACGCTTGCGCACCGCCGCCTGCGGCGCGCTCTTCTGCGACGACCACGTCACGACCGTGTACAGCGGTTTGTGGGCCGCGTCGCCATGGAAGCGCTCGAGCTTGGACTCCTTGCTCAGCACGGGCACGACTGCGAGCGCTTTCTTCCCCATGCTTGCTTTATCAAGTGATTAGCGTTCCGCATCGAAAAGACGCGCCAAGTTACTGACTACCCAGTCGCCCAATATATTTGTTGGCGCCAAAAATAGTAGTCATAAAACGACCCTATAATTCCTCATTTCACACACCACCGACAGACACGGTCAACCCAAAGAGCAGCAGTTCGCTGGAAGCTGCAACGGAGCAGAGGTGCGTGCGTGGCGCAATTGTCCCTGGCATCTTCATTCCAGCTCTTCGAGTGTGCCGTGCGCAACCGACTGACTGACCTGTAGTGTGTGGGTGCGACGCCTATAGCGTTGCTGCTACTGGTAGTGGTGTAATAGCTGCAGCAGCGACAGAGGTCCGATGGCGAAGGGTGTGATGAAGCCCAAGACGCAGCAGCGCTCCATCTCGTACGTCTGCAACCCGCATTCACTGGCTCTTGCAGCCTCCCTTGCAATAGTGAAGCATGTACTCATCACCACTCACCATCGTGCTCGCTACTGTGATTGTGGTAACGAACAGGTCGTTCTTCACGTCTCCGACGCCGGCACCCAAGCGGAAAGCCGCTGAGACCGAAAAGGACAACGCAGATGAAGACGAGCCAAAGAGAGCGGCTCCAGTAGCCGACGAGGACGACGAAAGAAAGGATGAGGAGGAAGTGAAGCTCGCAAAGAAAGCGAAAGTCGCTCCTGCAGCACGAGTCAAGAAGCCAACGGTGTCTCCTCGTAAGGCGCGCACGAAGGACGTAGTTGCTGATGAAGAAGCCGCAAATGAGGAGCCCAAAAAGGTAGACGAGCCTGAGGGTGATGGCTTTGACGTGGAGATGGAAGAAGTGGACACAAAGGAGAGGAAGAAGAAGCCTTTGGCAGAAGCCACAGACAGTGACGACGCTCACGTGAACGTTGCTGATGATGACGAGGAAGAAGTGGCGAAGGCGGCGCCAGCGAAGGCCATGCGTACGTGACTGTGATTCAATTGCAGCTAATCACCTCGTATGTTATGACTGAGCTAACTCGTTTTGGTGCTTTATTATCTTGTTTAGCTGGCCGACGACGCCTGTGCAAGCGTGTAGACGACAGCGACGACGAGGACGAGGACGAGGACTTTGGCTTCACAAGAAAGAGCCCGCCTGTTGTAAAGAAGGCAGCTGCTGCTGCGCCAATCGAACTCGAGTCGTCTTCTGAAGATGAAGAAGAACAGGAAGTTCCAGAAGTCAAAGCGAAGCCGAAGTCGCCAGTCAAGTCTCCGAAGAAGGCGAAGCAACAACCGAAGAAGGAAGAAGAAGAAGTAAAGGCAAAGCCAGAGCTATCGACTGAAGAAGAAGTCGTAGAAGTTGACGAAGAAGAAGCTTCAAAGCCCAAGGAAGAAGTGAAAGAGACGCCGAAGGAGAAGAAACCGGAAGCCAAGGGAAGTCCGAAGACGACCAAGCCCCAGTCGAACGGTGGTGGGTTCTTCACTACCCGTAGTGACAAGAGCCCCAAGAAGAGCAGCTCAAAAGAGCACAGCGACGATGTCAAGGCTGACAAAAAGGCTGATGAAGCCACATCAGCAACATCAGCAGCAGACGAAGCCGATGAGAACGCTGACGAGGGGTCGTCCACGATAGCCTACTCTGCGCTGGCGCACCTGTTCAACACGATCGAGGCCACGTCCAGTCGCCTCGTGATCCAGGACCTGCTGCTCAAGTTCTTCCGCGACGTGCTGCGCCGCGCGCCGCAGGACCTACTCGCGTGCATCTACCTCTGTGTGTGCACGGACCTCGCGCCGCCCTTCGAGAACCTCAAGATCGGCATCGGCGACGCGATCCTCATGAAGGCCATCGGCGAGGCCACGGGGACGAACCCCAAGTTCATCAAGGACATGTACCAGAAGGAGGGCGACCTGGGCAAGGTGGCGCAGAACGCGCGCTCCAAGCAGCACACGCTCTCGTTCGCGTCCACGAAGCCCGCAACCACCAAGCCGAGCGTGCTGGGCGTGCAGGACGTCTACAGCCAGTTCGTCAAGATCGCCAAGATGACGGGCAACAACTCGCAGGCACAGAAGTGCTCGATCATCAAGAGCCTGCTGGTCAAGTGCGAGAAGGACCGCAAGAATTCTTCGAGCCCGAGCGCCGCGGCTGAAGGCGCCAAGTACATTATCCGCGGACTGCAGGGGAAATTGCGCATCGGATTGGCGGAGAAGTCGATCCTCATCGGCCTCACGTACGCGTTCATGCTCGAGAAGGACCAGAGCGAGAAGGACAAGCAGCAGGAGGCGCTTGTGAGCGTGAAGAAGGCTTTTGCCGAGTGTCCCAGCTACAATGCGCTCGTGGACGCGTTCCAGCAGGTGCAGCAGGAGACCCCGACGAGTCCGCTGCTGCGCGTGAAGGACTTTGCCAAGGTGGCCGAGCGCTGTGTGCTGACTCCAGGTACGCCCGTGTCGCCCATGCTCGCGAGACCGACCAAAGCGTACACGATGGTCTTCGACCGGTTCCAGGGCATGCCGTTCACGTGCGAGTACAAGTACGACGGCGAGCGCGCGCAGATCCACATCTTGCCCAATGGCGAGATCGCGATCTTCTCGCGCAACTTTGAGAACTCGACCGAGCGCTTTCCCGACGTGAAGTTCATGATCGCCAAGGCGGCCAAGAGGAACAACGTGAAGAGCTGCATCGTGGATGCCGAGGTCGTGGCCGTAGACAAGGCTACGAACAAGCGCCTGCCGTTCCAGATCCTGAGTACGCGCTCTCGCAAGAACGTCAAGGTCGAGGACATCAAGGTGCCCGTGTGCATCTACGCGTTCGACCTGCTCTTCCTGGACGGCGAGTCGTATTTGCCCAAGCCATTGGCCGAGCGTCGCTCCAAGCTCAAGGAGATATTTGAGCTCGAAGACGGGTCATTTGAGCTCGCGTCGTCCATTGACGTTGAAGCCACCGAGGGGATCAAGGATGACGCCGACGCCATGGAGGTGGCGGTCGACAAGGTGCGCACGTTCCTGGAAGAGGCCGTGCGCGAGCAATGTGAGGGCCTCATGGTCAAGACGCTCGAGAAAGAGGCCACCTATGAGCCGGCGAACCGCTCGCACAAGTGGCTCAAGCTCAAGAAGGACTACCTCGACGGTATCGGTGATTCCACGGACCTGGTGCCCATCGGTGCGTTCTTCGGCCGAGGCAAGCGCACGGGCGTCTATGGCGCGTACCTGCTGGCGTGCTACGACCCAGACACGGACATGTACCAGCCGATCACAAAGCTGGGCACGGGCCTCTCGGACGAAGTGCTCAAGCAGTTCTATGGGCAGTTGAAGGAGAAAGTCGTGGACAAGATGCCACGTGACTACGCGGTCGGGGACGGGGCCATTAAGCCCGACGTGTGGTTTGAGCCCACGTGCGTCTGGGAGATCCTCGGTGCCGACCTGTCCATCTCGCCCAAGTACACTGCGGGCATGGGCCTCGTGGCGAGAGACAAGGGCATTTCGCTGCGCTTCCCGCGTTTCATTCGCATCCGCGACGACAAGAACACGACGCAGGCCACGACGTCCACCCAGGTACGACAGAGTGTTTGCTGTCGTTTGCTGTCCTCCTATAATACTGACCTTGTTTGTGGCTTGTTGTGTGCGTATGTAGATTGCAGATCTGTATCGTGCGCAGGGCCTCGCGACCGTGAGCGGCGGCGGCGGCGACGACGATGACGACGACATGCTCATCTAGGTCTACACTACAGCGGTCTGCTGTAAGCGAAAGCGAGAGCTGAGGAAAGCGAACGGCCGAGGAAGCTTAGCACGCCTATATTGACACCACACACAAAGTCATTAATAGCTAACCAACCGACGCAGATGCTTTGATGCCTCGACGCAAGCAGACAGACATCGATTGTGCCTTTGACACTCGCGATACTCGCCGCAGCCACGAGCAATTGCTGTATGAATCATTGAGCGATCCGCTCGAAGTGGCGCGGAAGCATCTGTATTGGATGTCCACGCCAGCGAGAAGAGTGGCGAGTAATGGTTGCTTGTCAAACAAAGAGTTGTGACGGCGAGCGACTGTCCATTATCTCACTGACCTGCAGGTGATTGCCCATTGAACAGCGATCGGGCCGATCTTTAACGCCTTTGCACATGCGATTCGTTTGAGGCACCAGAGAGCAGTTTTTCTTCAGCTCAAGTCTTCAGTCCCAGCTGGGTTTCGGGACTGGACAGACGCGGAGCGCGGAGTCCCAGCAACTCAACAATCTTCATCGAACCGCTCCTCCGCCTTCAACT
>JAASFQ010001048.1:0-10894 GCA_023333845.1 Globisporangium polare | reverse complement strand
TGCTTGGCTAGGTAGCACTTGTGGATTAGCCCTGGGATCACGTGGCCGTCGTCGATGTTGAAGTTGTCGTGCGGACCGTACACGTTCGTCGGGATCACGGACGTGAACGTGCAGCCGTACTGATCCGCGTAGCAGTGGTTCATCGTGTCGATCATGCGCTTGGCCATTGCGTACCCTTCATTTGACGTGTGCGGCCGCCCGTTGTGCAGCATGCTCTCGTCGATCGGGTACGTCGTCTTGTCGGGGAACACGCACGTCGAGAGACACGAGACGAGCTTCTGGACGCCGAACGCGTGACAACAGTGCAGCACTGCGTCGTTGATCTGCATGTTCTCGCGAAAGAAGTCGACCTTGCGGCTCATGTTCTTGAAGAGTCCGCCCACGAGCGCGGCCAAGTGGATCACGTGCGTGGGACGCACGAGCGCGAAGAGCGCCTTCGCCTGCTCCAAATCGCGCAGATCCGCGTCCTTGGAGCCCGCAAAGAACCACTCGACGTCGCTGGGCGTGCGGCTGTTGCGCGCGAGGACGACTTCCTGGATGGCGCGGCCCACGAGTCCCGTGCCGCCAGTGACGAGCACCACGACGCGCCACGTCTTGGCCAGCTGCACGAGGTCGTTCGTGCTCATGCTGCAGTGAGTTGCAGTTTGGAGTGCTTGTCGATTATTTTGCGATCTTGTCGATTCCGCAGTCCCTCGATACGAGAATAAAATGCTCTTATATTCGAAGCTTGAAGCTTGGGCTTTTGGACCGATGATCACCTGCGGCGCATTCTGTCAAGCTCAAGCTCAAGCAAGACAACGCAATAGAGAATGCAGCCAGGAATTTGGCGTGCAATCGTTAGTGAGGAGCTAATGCTCGACTGTCGTTAAGCTACTTAAGCAGCATGTTGTCATGACCAGCGGTGGGGGGGACGAGACAGATCGAACATTGTTGTGTAAAGTTGCTCAAAACTGACATTCATCACAGTGGATCTGCTCACGTCGCGTACGTATCCCAGGCAAAAAAACAACAACAACAACAAAAACACCGTCCGAGAAGATTGCCTAGAGCTCTTGGCGGGTTTCCTCGCCTTCTTTCGCCGACTTGGTCCCCTCGAGCGCCTTGGCGATGTCCTGCTCCATGTCGAAGGGCGACGTCGTGGTCGCGTATCTCTTGAACGGGACGCCGTCGACCACAAGGAACTTGGAGAAGTTCCACTTGATGTCGTCTGTGATAAACCCCGAGAGCTTCTGTTTGAGGAACTTGAAGACCGGGTGCGCGTCCGCGCCGTTCACGTTCACCTTCGCGAACACTGGGAACGTCACGTGGTAGTTCTGCTGCACGAAGCTGAGAATCTGGTCGGGCGTCCCGGGCTCCTGCGCGCCGAACTGGTTGCACGGGAACGCGAGGATCTCCAGCCCCTGGCTTTGGTACTTCTCGTACAGCGTCTATGTATCATAGCAACGAGGAAGATCGTTAGCATGGTGACCGATAATGACAGGCGGCCATTGGTCACAACCGCAGCCACGCAACAAACACGAATCTCTGCGTCACAGCGATCAACGAGGCGCCACCCCCCTCACGCGCAAAGGCGGAGCGCCGCTGTAGCTATACTATGATGGTGTAGGGAGTCGCTTACCTGCAGCTCGCGGTAGTTCTGGTCGGTGTATCCGCAGGAGCTCGCGACGTTCACCACGAGGATGGCTTTCTTGTCCGCAAAGCGCTCGAGCGGGACCGGGTTGCCGGCGATGTCGTCCACAAAAAAGCCGAAGAGCGACGCGCCATCGCTGCCGCTCGCCAGCGTTACGGTCGCAAAGGTGAACACAAGCGCCGCGAGCAGCACCGCCGCCGCCTTCTTCATCATGCTCTTCCGCATCTTGAGCTCTTGAACTCTGCTCGGCTCTGAAATTGAATGCAATCACACGAATTCACCCATCGCCCGCAACCCATCCATAGCACAATCACAACTTCGGATATCGGTTTATATATCCATGGGTGATTGGATTAATGGTTTCCCTTTATTTCTGGGAGAGCGAGCGGCAAGAAGCAATCAAAGGCGAGCGAGCGTGAGGCATCAATTCGCGTGGCTGTCTCCGTGCGCTGCTCTGGAGGACGAAAGCAAGCAAGCGAGCAAGAGTCCGCACAGCACGCTCGGCAGTTCGCGGACTTCACCAGCAGCAGTTGAGAAAGAGAAGCCCGAGTGGTGCATTATCCCGTCAAGGTGAGCGTTCGGCATGCTGGTGGGTTGCTGCTGTAATAGGGAGCTCATGCGAAGTTGTTTCTCATTCTCCCGTCCTTTCTTGGCAGCATGGACGGCAGCTCGTCTCCGCAGCAGCAAGCGCGCGCAGCGAATGGCAGCGAGCAGCGCAACAGATCGAGCAGTGCGCCGCATCCACATGTTGGTAGCAGCTCAAGCGGAAGCAGTGGTGGCAATGGGAAGAAACCGCTGCTGCTGAACCGCTCGGCGGAGGATTTGCGCCGCAATGGGATGAACATGGAGAAGATGATCAAGAAGAACGTGATGGCGAGCTCCCGTCCGGGCAGCCTGAAGCGCGGGCTCGCGGTGGTCGAGTACTTCAAGGCCAAGAACAAGCAGCAGGACGGCGACACTGGCAGCAGCAGCAATGCGATGGATGACCCGCAGCAGGCGCAGGGTGCTGTTAAGCGCGCCAAGCTGTCGCCACCACCTGCACAACAAGCTTCAGCGCAGTCGCACACGGTCAAGTCAGTCTCGTTCGCGGTCCAAGGCGAATCGACGAGTGCATCAGCTGCAGATGCCGGCATCGCATCGGTGTCGTCACCATCACCACGACGATCGAGCGACCATGGCGCTGCGCGAACGAACCTGCTGCTGTCCGCGAAAGCGACTGCTGCGGGCGTGCAGCCGCTCGATGATCGAGCGTTTGTGCCACGCGGTCCGCCGTCGATCACGCGTCTGAGCCAGCAGCTGACGAGTCCGCTGCGCCACCGCAACTCGCCCGTGCGATCCAGGATCCAGGCGATGACTGAAGAGTCGATGCGCCGCATCTCCGAGACGTCAAGTGGCTCGGGTGTCAACAAGGGCCTGACTGCGGCATTGGAGCAGGTCGACATTGCGCCGCCAGCGAGAGGGGCGTCGACGTCGAAGTCGCCCTTCCAGTCGTTCCAGTCCAAGTTCACGGGCGGCGATGTGCGACAGCAGCGAAGCCCGGCGAAGGCTGTGTCCTTGTCGACCTTGCTGGCGTCCCCCATGGCGACCCAGCAGTCCCGACAGCTGCCACCACGCAGCGGTCCGTCGGTCGTGGAACTCACACACAGTTCCGAGGAGAAGACGCCGACCACGCCGACACGCGGGTCTGCATCCTCCAGTGGCGCTTCAGGCATCATGCGATCGCCAAAGCCCGTGCCAGCGCCCAAGCCCGTGCGTGCGCTCTTCTCGTCTCGACCAGCGATCGCGACCAAGTCGATATGCTTTTCGACCGAGGGCGTCGCGACGTCGCTCGACGTGAGTCCCGACGGCGAGATCGTGGTCGTGGGCTTCACGGACGGGTCAGTGCGCTTGTACGAGATGGACAGCAACGTGCCGAGCGATCGTCATGGGTACCTGCTGGGCCACATCGACGAAGAGTCGAGTCACGGCGCCGCGAACGCGAGCCTGAGGGTCAAGATCACGATCGACGGGCGCTACGTGTTCGTGGGCTGCCGCACGGGGCCACGCGTTGTGATGAGCATCAATCTGCACAACTATCGCAACGAGAAAGGTACTGTTTTCGATTGTTGGGAGTATGGTGTGGTAATCATTGTGGTAACTGATTCTGTTTATTTGGAGCAGAGAACGAGGATGAAGACTTTGAGCATTTGCAGAAGTATTTCCACAACAACCCCAAGCTTCGGGTACGCAATCGCTTTATATGTTCATGCTTTGAGTTGATTAGTCACTATGATAGCGATGGCTAATGTTTTCTTTTCGTTGTTCAGGGCTTTGCGGACGTGACCAAGTGCGTGGCTCCAGATGAAAAGCAACACCCTCGGTACGTTCAGCGCATCTTATTGTTGAAGCGTTGTTGATCCACTGTTAGCTCGTCGCTCACTTGTCCTGCTCTACTGATCTCTGTGAAATGTGCAGCAACGCGTACTACCTGCTGTGTGGCCTGGGCGTCGGCACGCTGAATCTGTGGCGCTTCGTGGAAGCCCGGGCGTCGTCTGGCAACGAGCCGTCGTGGAACTTCCTCTACTCGTTTGCCACAGGTGGCAACACCGCCATGGTGGCGGAGTTTATTACTTCTCGTAGCTCGACTGGTGGTGGTGGTGAGGAAGACGCAAGCGCCAGTGGCTCCTCGTTGACGATCGCCGCGACGTGCAACGACAGGAACCTCCGCGTGTGGGAGCTCGAGCACACGTCCACGGAGCTGCAGAGCGACGGGAACGACACGGGCGACGACGAGGAGAGCGAGGACCCGTTCCGAGGCTACATGCACACGATCAAGTCCCATCACGACATCCCGAACACGAAGGGCATCGCGGCGATCTACGGCGAGTACGCGTACATCATCGAGCCAACGGGCGAGATGTACCGCATCCTGATCCGTGAACCGGGCGTGCGCCACCAGTTTGAGCTCGAGAAGCTCGACAACGGCAGCGGGAACACGAGCAAGTCGCGCCGGTCGATGATCCTACTCGAGTCCGTTTACGCGAGTGACGACGGCAATGTGCTCATCGCCGTGTCGACCGAGGGCATTTTCTACTACTCGAACAGCGTCGGCAGCGATCCCGAGAGCGGCGCGTCGTTCCTGCGCATCATCGGCCGCAACGCGTCGCTCAACCCGCAGTACAAGACGCCCATGAAAGTGTACACGCCGCGCGTGCTCAACAGCCAGTCGCCCAGGAACGCAAACGCAAAGCCACTGGAGCCGATGATGGCCGTGGTGACGAACCCACAGAGTGAAGACGAAGGTGAGGACGGGTACTTCAATGTGGACCCAACCGAGGGCTTTGCGTCCCGGTGGATGGTGCCGAGCAGAGGACGCGATTGCTGGGTCTGCGGCGTGCGCAACGTCTCCCACTGGCAGGCGCCGACCGAGCAGCAGCAGCAGAAAACGGCGCAGAAGCAGCACGAGACGAACGAGCGCAAGCAGTGGGATCAGAAGCCAACGAAAAGCAGCAGCAGTGGTGAGAAGCGACAGAGCATCGATGCGCCATCACCGCGAGTCAAAAACGGTTCCGAGAGCGCCAAAGCGAAGGCGAAGGCCGCGAAGAGCGCCATCACCACCTCTTCATCATCGTCAAGCGCCAGTAACAGCAATCAGGTGACGTCCAAGCCTGGCGCCTTGTTCTTTGCCCAGTCGGGTGCTGCAGCCAGCAGTCCAAGCGTCTCACATGGCAAACCGCCTTCAGGCTCCAGCAGAAGTAACAAGAAGGCTCGGCAGCGCCTTGACACGGACGAAGACGAGGTCGACAGCGGGGGTGGCCAGTCACATTCTAGCAGTGGAGGTGCAAGTGCCAGTTCAGGTGACATTGCTCAGGAACTCGAGCGCTACAAGGAGCGATACGACAAGATCGTAATGGAGTGGCAGCGGCGCCTGAAGGGCGAGCGACAGATGCGCCGACTGTGGAAGACGCGCGAGACGGAGTTCAACAGCGAGCTGGACGACGCGCTCGAGAAGCTCTACGCGGCCGAGCAGGAGCTCGTGGCGCTCAAGACGCAGCACAAGGACGCGGAGAAGCGGTACATCTTCGAGAAGCTCAAGGCCGAGCAGCAGAGCTCCGTGAAGGTGCGCTACGAGCAGCTGTGCGAGCAGATGACGGAGAAGCTGGCGCTCGTGGACGACCAGAAGCGCGTGATGGAGCAGACGACGCGCACGCTGCTGCAGGAGGTGGACCGCAACGTGCGGTCGCTCAAGACGAGCGCGCTGCTGGAGCGCAACGAGTGCGTCGTGTGCAAGGACAAAGAGGCCAACACGGCGATCATTCCGTGCGGCCACCTGGTCTTCTGCGAGGAGGACGGTGAGGTGTACCGGCGCAACTCGCCCGCGAACGCCGTCGTGTGCCCCGTGTGCCAGCGCGAGCTCATCTCGCTGCTCCGTATTTATTAGACAGAGGCACAGAGGGCTCTTTCATGCGAACTGCTACACAACAAACACATGGGAATGAATGAAACTTGAATGATGAAGGCATATATCCGAATCCATTGTCCATTATGTTTATTGTATCGACACACTCTCTCTCTCTCTAGTCCGTGTGGACGCCAGCAGCCATGTTCACCGCGCTCTTGGCGGTGCGCACGGCGCCGATGGCGAACACCTCCCGTCGCGTGGCCTGGTGCTTGATCTCGATGCGCTCGCCCGGGCCGGCGAAGAGCACGGTGTGCTGGCCGATCTCGTCGCCCAGACGCAGCGAGTGCGTGGGCACGGCCTCGCCGATGCACGCCGCGCCGGTGGACACGAGCGACTTGACGATCGTCTTCGCCGTGCCGCTCGGCGCGTCGAGCTTCTTCGTGTGGTGCGTCTCGCTCACCTCGACGTTCCAGCCGTCCGCCGGCAGCTTGAAGGCCGCGGCCTTGATGAGCTCGCACACGAGCGGCACGCCCACCGAGAAGTTGGACTTGAGCACCACGGGCGCGTGCGCGCCGTACACCTCGAGCTCCGCGCTCGGCAGGCTGCCGGTCGTGCCCACGACGAGCGCCGGGTACTTGCCGTTCTTGAACGCGGCCTTGTCCTGCGCGAGGATCCACGCGATGAGCGCCTTGGTGCCCTCCGGCAGCGTCACGTCCACGATCACGTCGTACGAGCCGGCGGCTGGGACCTCGTTCTTGCGCAGGTCAATCGCGCCAGCGTACTCGACGCTGTGGTCGTTCGCCTGCAGCAACTCCGAGACGATGAGCGAGCCGAGGCGGCCGGCAGCGCCGTGCACCGCGACACGAAGCGCGCGGCCGTTCGAGGCCGAAGCAGAGGACGAAGAGGTAGCTGGCGCCGCTGGCTTGGACGCCAGGATCGTCTCGTATTCGCGGATGGCGTCGCCGAGACGGCGCGCGCCGAGCTCCAGATCGTGGTAGTCGTACCACGAGAAGCTCAGACGCAGGTAGTTCTTCATGGACTCGCTGAAGGACGAGCCCGGGAGGTACATGACCTTGTGCTTCTCCGCGATCGACAGCATCTCCGCCGCGTTCATGTGCTCCGGAAGACGCACGAGCACGAAGTAGCCGCCGTTCGGGGCCTCGAAGGTCGTACCAGCTGGCAGACTCTTCTTGAGCTCCTTCATGAGCGCGTCGGCGCGCTGCCAGAGGGTCTCCACAGCGAAGTCCAGGTGCTCCTGCTGCTTGCCCGAGGTGATCGCGGCGTGCACGATGCCGGAGATCACGGGGCTGATGCCGCCGCTCGAGTCCAGCTGGCCCGAGTTGATGATCGTGCTGAGCAGCTTCGGCGAGCCCTGGATCCATCCGAGACGGAGAGCCGGCGCCAGGATCTTGGAGAACGACCCGAGCGCGAGCACCGTGCCGTGGGCGTCAAACGTGAAAAATGGCGGCGGCGGCGTGACGTGCGGGAACGAGAGCAGCTGGTACACCTCGTCGGCGACGATCATGAAGTTGTACTCCACGCTGAGCTCCACGAGCTTCTTGCGCTTCTCGATCGACATGGTGCGGCCCGTCGGGTTGTGGCACGTCGGGATGGTGTAGAGCATCTTGGGGATGATGCCGCGCTTGAGAAGGCGCTCGAGCTCCACGACGTCGAGGCCGTCCTCCTCCATGCGGATCTGGCGCACGTTGATCTTGAAGTCCTTCATGATGCTCAGCGCGAGGAAGTACGACGGCTCCTCCATGAACACGAGGTCGCCAGCCTGCGCGAAGAGCGAGCAGACGAGCGCGATGCCGCCGGTCACGCCGTTCGTGATGAAGAGCTTCTCCGGGTCCACGGGTGCGCCGTAGCCCTTGGTGAGGAACTCCGCGAGCGACTGGCGGAACTTCGGGTAGCCCTTGATGTGGCCGTACTGCAGGAACATCGGGTCCGTCTCGGCGAACTTGAGCGTCGCGCACTCGCGGATCTTGTCGAGCGGCAGCATGGACGGCGCCGGCTGGCCCACCTTGAAGTTGATCATCTCCTCGGCCGTCGGCACCACGTACTGTCCGTAGTCGCCCATGATGGTCTGCTGCTGTGGTGGTGTGGCGTGAGGTGCTCTTGAGCGTGAAGAGAGAGAGAGAGAGAGAGAGAGAGACGAGGAGCGCGGGTGCCGTCGTCGGAGGATCTTTGCAAATGAAAAGCAACGCACGCCAAGTGAAGAGCTGTGCATGCGACTGTCGCGAGAGGTTTCACAATCAATTGAGACTAGGACGCAAGTCGGTTGAAAGCAGGGATCGTCCTATAATAAGAGCGCTGGAACGGCTGCGGAACGCGCTGCAGCGCCACAAGAGTGTTCTCCTAGGGCTTTCAGGGACGCTTGTCGTGTGGGACACGCTAATCTGCGCGATCAGAGCGGTCAGCCAACCAAAACGGCAACCGAGCTTCAAGCGCGTTGAACGTCCTTTCTTGGATTGAAACCAAGCAGCTTTTCAACTATTAACAGATGGTACAGACATACCGCCGACAGTCAGGCCTATCGATTTGCATAAGTCGTTGAAGCGGCCATCTGAAGCGAGAAAGGCCATCCCAGAAGAAGACATCCACAACCCGAGGAGCGTTTGGAAAATGGCGTCGGACTTGAAATACAGCGTCACTATTTATACACGCGGCAACGATTTGATAGATATCCTGTATGATTTTATCTGCACAAGCTCGACTGCTGGAGGTTTATCTGCAGCCGAACAAATGACACAAACACAGCAGCTATTTGCAGCCTGTTGCAGTCTCTCATCGAGCAAATCGAGGCGCTCGGACAACCATGGCGACGACGACACCTTCCGCTTCGATGCGCTTCCGCCCGTGCATCGACATCCACGCGGGCGAGGTGAAGCAGATCGTGGGCTCCACGCTCACGGACGGACAGGACGCGCCCGTGACCAACTTTGTGGCCACGCAGTCCGCCGGTGAATTCGCGCAGTGCGTTGCGTTGTGTTGCTTGTGACACCCGAGAGGCAAGTTGCCGCCAGGTGCTCGCTTGCCTCTTCACTGAACCCGCTATCGTGCACTAACCTGTTGCACAGGATGTACAAGCGCGACGCGCTCACGGGCGGCCACGTGATCATGCTCGGCGCCTCGGAGGCCAACACGCAGGCCGCGCTTGAGGCGCTGCGCGCGTACCCAGGCGGCCTGCAAGTCGGAGGTGGGTGGATATGGGGCTGCTGTGGCTTGCAGCATCGCTTATCGAGTGCTAACCAGTGTTCATGCACGTGCACTCTATGCATATATGGGCTTGCTGCAGGCGGCATCAACGCGGACAACTGCCGCTTCTTCGTGGAGAACGGCGCGAGCCACGTGATCGTGACGTCCTACGTGTTCCGCGACGGCCAGATCGACTTTGAGCGCCTCACGAACCTCAAGGACCTCGTCGGCAAGGAGCACCTCGTAAGCAAGCATCTCATGTGTCGTATACGGAGTTATTTACAGTGCTAATAAAGGGCTGCTGATATGTGTGCGAGCGCAGGTGCTGGATCTGAGCTGCCGCAAGCGCGCCGACGACGGCAAGTTCTACGTCATGACGGACCGGTGGCAGAAGTTCACGACCACGTCCATTGAGTAAGTGATGTGCTGCTATCGCTATGCACGCTATGAGATGGTGTATCTGACTGCATGGTGACTTGCTATTCTTGCTGATGCAGCGAAAGCCTGTTCCGCAAGCTCGCCGAGTACTGCGACGAGTTCCTGGTGCACGCTGTCGACGTCGAGGGCAAGCGTTGCGGCATCCAGGTACCATACAATGTGTGCACTTATATTGACTTGCTCGTGGTGGCTGCGATAACTTACCCGATGTGTTCTCTCGGTGCATTGCAGCAAGAGCTCGTGGAGCTGCTCGCAGAGTGGAGCCCGATCCCGGTCACGTACGCCGGCGGCGCCAGCTCCTTGGTACGTAATGCAGACTTGCTTTAAGGTGTTGCCTTGTGCTGTGGCAGGAACGCTAGCCATGACTGATGGATTTGCTCGATGGTTTGTACAGGACGACCTGGAGTTCGTCAAGCGCATCGGCAAGGGCACGGTGCGTACAGTGGCCGGGGGAAGTCGTGCGTTGTACTTCAGTAGCTCATGACAACTTTGATTATAATCTGTATGTGTGAAACAGGTGGATCTCTCAATCGGCAGCGCGCTCGACATTTTCGGAGGTGACATCCGCTACGACGACGTTGTCGCGTGGAACAAAGCCCAGCAGCAGTAAGCACGCGATAGGTCGCGTGAGAGATCGGGTTCCAGACTCCGCTTCAAGCTGCAATAGAACTCAACAATGAGCACGTTCGTGATCTTCACAATTGTGTTAGCGCATGCTTCCTTCTGGTGGCTTGCATACAACCCTGCTTCGCAGTGGGGAAACAATCTTCTGCTTCCACTGCGAAGCGGACTCAGTACAGTCATACCGGTCGGATGCACTGTCAAGATACGACCCAAGCAACCCCACAAACACTCTTGCTGTCAGCGCCAGCCGCTTCGCACCCGGTTACCTCTCCAAGGCGCCGCCAAACCTGTCAGACGACAACGATCTCGTCTGCGTCGCCCGGAAGCTGCGAAGAAGGTACACGTGAGCAAAGTGGGCGCTGAAGACAGCATCAGGACTGCAAGTGACGCCCTCGATCCTCCGGCGTGACGCAATGTCAGGCTCGAATGAGCAAGCGCCTGTCGAATGCATTCAAGCACGCGGAGTCAAACGTGATCAGCAACAACTCTCGACGATCTACTCTGGGTGCAGAAGTACCAGCTGAAGCAATGCGGAAGGCCGGGAAGTGCTGTTCTGAAGCTGCTCATAGGCGGCTGACCCTATGACATGTTGGTTTTTTTGCAGCAAAAGTTAAATTCCATTT
>JAASFQ010001047.1:0-10911 GCA_023333845.1 Globisporangium polare | reverse complement strand
CTTCGCTGACGCTCGCTCGCTCGATGTTTTTGAGCACTCAAAGGGTGACTTTATTTCGCAAAAGACAGCTGCTCGTGCGCAAATTGTGTTTATCTGAGACTGTCGAAACTTGCTACCATGTCATATTCTCATAAATACATGTAAATTACGAATGTCAATTGCCTCTGAATAGCGATTTGTCGGTGCGGTGTGGTGGTGGACCTCACTCGAAGACTGCTCTCTTCCAGAACAGATAGGACAAATAGGACAAAGCTCAAAATGAAGTTCGAGGGTGAAGAATGAGGTTGAACAGCAACAGCAAACTGAATCGCAGCAAGGAGAACGAGAAAAGAAGACAAAGACCACAGCAGGCAGCGCACACGCTCGACGCCCGCTCGAAGGGAGGGACGCGTACGGATTGTGCGCGATGAGCTCGTACGTCGTGCACACTGAGGTGTGCTCGAAGAGAGGTTCAGTCTTCGCGCCAACACGCAGTGGGAGGAGCAGCGCGTCGCCAAACAATGTGGAGAAGTGCGCTGCCTCTGACAATGGGGCCTCCCGGAGGAGCGACGGCAGGCGGAGGCGCGCGGGCATGCGCATCAACGGTGCCGCCTCGACTCGCGCGCAGCCGAGCTGAGCGAGCCCGAACTGGAGCCAGACCCGACCGACGACGAGGACGAGGTGGAGTTCGGGCAACTGGCGGCGTCCGAGAGCGACGGCGGCCTGGATAACGATGAAGCCCTGTGCTGTCAGAGCTGCTGCTCGAACCGCAAGTCGATGACTCGGCGACAACACTGCCGCCACAGCTGCAGCGAGTCGACTCTGTCCAGGACCTGGTCATCCCGCCCGTTCTTGCCGCCGCACCGTACAGCTACGAAGGATCAACCGTCTCCCCTTGTCGACTGCGCTGTCAACAAATTCGGCATGGCGGCTTTGGGTCTGGTGGCTGCATGAACTCTCCGTGCCCGTGGTGTCACGACGAAAGGCGTCCGCTGGCCCGCCTTCTCGCGCTCATCAACAGCGCCAGGAGTCCCTGGACATTTGCATGTACGTGATCACCCATCCCGAGGGGCTTCATCGCACTGCTCATGTGTCGTTTCACGCAATGTAATGGTACTGACGAACTTTGGACTCGCACGGTTTGTATTTGTAGATCGGCGCTGCGATCAACGCGGTGTACACACACCTGAGAGTCCTCACGGACGCGGGCTGAGCGAAGCACCCGTCCAGCGAGATCCAGTCGCTTGTTATCGCCGGCGTCCCCGTCAAGTTCTCCAAAGCCACGATGCACAGCAAGTTCTGCATCGTGGATCGGCGTATCGACATCACAGGTGTGTGTCAGCTTCCGACTGTCTGCTCAGTGCTGAGGAACTGCAATGTCCAAGTGTGTGTGTGAAATCGTGGCGACGCAGGGCCCCTAAACTGTAGCGAGTCGGGCGTCACGAAACCCCATGAAGGTGCTCAGGTTCACGTCGGCGGTCCGCTTGTGGTGGACGATGCGCTGGGTATTCTTCTTTTTTTGAAATGGTTCGTGACATTTGGTACGTGAAATGTCACGAACCATTTCAAAAAGAAGTATACCCAGCGCAAGTTGTTTTTGAAAAGGTGCTCCGACCAATAAGAAGGACAATTCGGAAGGATGCGTCCTGCGTCCGTGGGAGTGCGTTCAGTCATCCATCTCGGCAAGCAGGCGAGAACGCACGAGCCCATCGACAGCCGTGTAGCGTAGCTCTCTGTCTGCACGGCCAGCGCAGAGAGGAAGATATGGACGAAGCAGCGGTCGTGGCGGTGGCCGCGGAGGTGGGCCACGAGGACTACTCGGTACTCGTGGACCTGGCGTCCGGCACGGTCGCCGGCTGCAGCGGCATTATCGTCGGGCAGCCCTTTGACACGGTGAGGGGCGCAGCTCGCTCGCTCTCTCTCTCTCTCTGTAGCTCCTCGCTTATGGGGCGTCCCTGCTGTTTACTGACGCTTGTTGTTGGTGCTGGTGGCTATCAGATTAAAGTGCGACTGCAGACGCACGGCGCGTTCTACAAAGGCAGCGTCGACTGCGTGCGCCAAACGGTGAGCGCTGCCTCGTTATCATAGCTGTGATAGAGCAATGGTGAACACCTACTTACCCATAGCCGCTATCTTGCGCGTGCTATGTTGCAGTTCAAACACGAAGGCGCGCTGGGCTTCTTCAAAGGCATGACGTCGCCGCTCTTCGGCAGCGCCTGGACGAACGCGATCATGTTCTCGGTGTACGAACGCACGCTGCGGCAGCTCGACAACTCGCCGCAGAACCCGGCGCTGACGTCCGTGATGTACGCGGGCCTCTTCGGCGGTTTCTGCCAGACGATCGCAGTGACCCCCACCGACCTCATCAAGTGCCGACTGCAGGTGCAGGACGGCCACGCGAGCAACCAGTACCGCGGCCCCGTGGACTGCATCAAGCACATTTACTCGCGCAATGGGCTGCGCGGCCTCTTCCTCGGCTACCCGATCACGCTCCTGCGCGAAGTGCCGTCGTTCGGATGCTACTTCGCCGTATACGAGGCCGCCAAGCGCAAGATGATCGCGAACGACGTGAGCTCCCACACGGCCATGCTCACGGCCGGCGGGCTCGCCGGCGTCGGCTCCTGGGTCATCGCGTATCCCATGGACGGTACGCTGCTTTCTGGCTGTAGCTCTTCGTCTTTGTGGTATTGAACGGGTGATTACAATCTTGTTGTGCTGCGTGTGTGTGGCTCTGCAGTGATCAAGTCGTCGATCCAGACGACCGCAGAGGACGCGCGACCGGAGGAAAAGACGACCGCGTACCAGGCGCGGAGACTCTACCGCCTCGGCGGACTCAAGATCTTCGTGCGCGGCATGGAGACGGCGGTGATCCGCGCGTTCCCCGTGAACGCCGTGACGTTCTACTGCTACGAGAACCTCTCGGAGACACTCAAGGACATCACAAGAGACTGATCTCCGCTGTTTTGTTAGGTAGGATAGAACGACAAATACTACTAGCTATTCAATACGTCTGCTGCTGCATATGTAGACACATGGACGCCGATATGGCTGGCTGCAGCTCAATTGCGTGAGCGCAAATGCATGTCACGTCGCTATTCGTCACACAACACCTCGACCTATCAAAGCCAGCGTAACCGTAACCTTACGTATGTAACCACCACCAGGAGTGATTGTCTCACCAGGAATCTCTCACACAAAGCAAAAAGAGCTGCTCGCTGCTGGCTCACTGCTTGCTCCACGCGCTCGAGCAAGGGGGAAAGCGCACGCGATCGCCCATGTACTCGTCGCTGCTGCGCCGCGCCACGTGCGCCAAGCGCCCTCGCTGCGGCGGCCGCGCGCTGCCGTCGTGCCTGTCCAGTAGTGTCTTAAGCGCCCCGCAGCAGGCGCGCGCGGTGCACCACTTCGAGGCGCCGCGGCTCGCGGACCTCGTGCTGATCCGCCACGGCGAGAGCGAGGGCAACGTCGCGCGCCAGCGGTCGATCGACGGCGACCACAGCCTCTTCTACGGCGAGTTCCAGAACCGTCATAGCTGCAACTGGCGCCTCACGGACCGTGGCCGCCGGCAGGCGGTCGCCGCCGGCGAGTGGCTTAAGAAGAACGACCTCGTGCACTTTGACCGGTACCTCGTGTCCGAGTACTTGCGCGCGCTCGAGACCGCGGGCCGCATGGAGCTCCCGGACGCGAAATGGTACGCCGAGATGCTCATCCGCGAGCGGGATTGGGGTCAGATGGACCTCATGTCCGAGCAGGAGCGCATGATCAAGATGCAGGACGAGCTGCGCCGCCGCGACCTCGACCGGTTCTACTACGCGCCGCCCGGTGGTGAGTCGCTCGCCGCCGTCGCGCAGCGTGCTGACCGCTTGCTGGACGCGCTGCACCGTGAATGCGCAGGCAAGAAGGCGATCGTCGTGTGCCACGGCGAAGTGATGTGGGCGATGCGCACCCGGCTGGAGCGCATGCCGCAGGACACGTTCCAC
Organism: Globisporangium polare; assembly: GCA_023333845.1. NCBI lineage: Eukaryota > Oomycota > Peronosporomycetes > Pythiales > Pythiaceae > Globisporangium > Globisporangium polare. The sequence goes on along the minus strand of JAASFQ010001047.1, from coordinate 6,955 downwards.
GAGCTGCAGGAGTCCGGGCAGATGGTCGACCAGATCCACAACGGCCACATCCTGCACTACACGCGCCGCGACCCGCAGACAGGCGAGATGGCGAATTACTTCACGCACATGCGCTCCGTATGCCCTTGGAACGAGAAGCTCAGTCCGAAGGGGTGGATGAAGATCGAGCGACCGGTGTACGACAACGAGATGCTGCTCGCGATCGCCGAGCGTGTGCCGCGCATGATCGTCTCGGAGGAGTACATTGAGAAGACATACCAGAAGAGCCCGCGCACGACGTCGACGGTCAAGACGAGCATCTTGGGCCTGGATGAGCGCCCCATTCTCCCGCATTTGACCGCGCAGACCAGCGAGGCGGAGCAGATTGCGAAGGGGGAGAGTGTGCTTCCACCCATCCTACTGCCCGCGAAATCGATGCTTGACCTGAAGAAAGTGGTCGTCGTGAACAAGACGTCGCGTTTCCAGCACGAGTGCGAGCTGCACGGCAACACTGGGTACGTGTTTAAGTGTCACGGTTGATTCGCAAGTGTGCTCTTTACTAACTGTGTGACGTGTGCCTAATGCAGTGAGGCGCTGCGAAAGCAAATGTCGATGCGAGGGTTCGTCTACGACCGTCTGAAGGCGAGCCACGACCACCATATCCAGGCGCTCGATGACATGACTTCCAGGTAAGCTTTGACAAGTTGGCACGAACCTTTTCTACGCTGGTTGTGTGTTTGTTCTTACATGTTATACTTGTTACGTGTAGCTTCCATGAGAACGGCATCGACGTGACGGTCGTCGCTGCGAATCACCTCACCCACGAAGCCATCGAAGGCTCGGACATGGTGTTCTCCGCCGGTGGCGACGGCACGTTCCTCAAGGCAGCGAGCTTCGTGAACACGCCGATCCCCGTGGCTGGGATCAACACGGACCCGGCGCGCAGCGAGGGCAATCTGTGCTGCTACAAGGTCGACAATGTCTGCAATCGCTTCAGCTACGCGCTCGACCGCTTGCTCACGGGCAACTTCCAGTGGCGCCTGCGCAACCGCATCCGTGTGGGGATGGTGAACCAGGACGGCTTCTGGTACGAGCTCCCGCGCTACGCGCTCAACGAGGTGTTCATCGCCGAGAGCGACGCGTCGCGCCCGTCGCACTACAACATCGGCATCGACCAGCACCAGCGCGAGTCCCAGCGCAGCAGCGGGATCATCGTCTGCACGGGCACGGGCTCGAGCGCGTGGCACTACAGCGCGTCGCAGATCTACCGAGAGCAGGTGGCGAAGGTGCTTGAGACAATGAACCACACGCACACGAATGAGACGGTGACCGAGCTCACGGAGGCGTACGTTTTGTTTCTGTCATAGCTTCCTGCCCATTCATTTTCTTGTTCTCTCTCTGTGTGTGTATGGGCATTGCATGAACTCACACATTGGTTTATGCTTCCCAACAGGTTCAACAAGGAGAACATTTTCGCGGAGGACTCGCTGGACATGGGCTTCGTCGTCCGCGAGCCCATCATCAACGCCACATTCGGCGACATTCGCTTCCGACGGTGAGACTGCGATTGCATTCCTGTTTGCAAAGGTTTCTTAGCCTCACTCAGCTTGATGTCTTGTGTTGTGCAGAGGCCGCGTGCGCCGCGTGTCGATGCGGTCGCTCGGGTGGGATATGAAGGTGAACCTGGATGGCATCTACTCGGTGCCGCTTGACTACGGCGTGCAGGCCGTGATGAAGATCGTGGACGAGCCCAAGTACGTGCTGCGGACGGTCGACTTCTCGCCGCTGCCGGGGCTCAGCACATAGAGGAACAGCAGACAGCCATTAGACGTGAGCATGGAGGATACTCTCTCTTATCAGAAAGAATGCGCCAACAACAACCAGCAAATAAACACGGGATGAAAACAAGAGACTTGCATGTGTGTGTGTTTTTGATGATACACTTTCTCCATTATCCGGTATACGCACTGCTAAAATCACATTGCCCTGCTGCCTGTCGCGCGCGCGCCTGGGTCTCTTCTATTCGAGAGGCGCGCGTTCGTTCGTTCGTTCGTTCGCTCGTTTTCTCTTGTTTGTCGTTTATATTCTTCTTCGTCTTGTCGTTGTTGGTTTTGTTCTCTGTCTGCCTGTCTGCCCCCCATCAGTGAGTGATCGATCTTTGTTCGATCCTCATGAGCTTGTCGAGGCATCCCTCCCTTACTTGTCGCTGTCTCCTTTCCTTCTTGTCCCAGCTTCCCGTCCCATTTCGTTGTACACTGCTGTCGGTTGCCCTGCTTCTCCACCCTCCTCATCTGTTGTTGCGCTCTGCGAACATCTTGATCTCGTCAAAGATGCGACCTGAACAAGATCACACATTTTCAGCATCGTTAGTCAACACACCTAACAATCACACCCAACGGCTGCACACACGATCCGCACCTTTGAGCGTCTCCTTATCTAGCGCCACGTTCTCAAACTCCATGCTGAACGGGTTCGGCTCCACCGTCTCGGACTGCGTACGCCGCACGGCCTGCAGGAACGGGTGCTCGAGCGCCTGGTCTACCGAGATGCGGCACTCCGGGTTGAACGACAACATCTTCTTGAGCAGGTCGAGCGAGTCCGCCGGTGCGCCCGGGTACATCTCTCGGAAGTCGCGCGCGTCCTTCTTCGGCAGCTTGCGCAGGTACTGCTTCACCTCGCCCAGCGCGCCAATGTCCTCCTCGTTCGGCGTGCCGATCACGTTGAAGATCACGTTGAGCTGGTCGAGCTTGTCCGAGTACGTCGTCGGCCGGTCCGCGCTCAGCGGGAAGCACGACCGACCGGGGAAGAGCGGCACGCGCTCCTGGTACCGCGGACAGCTCTCCACCTGCATGCTCAGCAGCTCGGCAAAGATGCAGCCGACGCTCCACATGTCGACCGCAAAGCTGTAGTCCTGCAGCAGAATGAGCTCCGGTGCGCGGTACCAGCGCGTGACCACGTGCTTCGTGAGCTGGCGGCGGAATTTGGGCGCGTCGGGCCCACCGTTCGACGACGAAGATGGCGTGGACGACGCGCTGCCAGGAGACGTCGCGTCCGAGGTCGTCGGCGACTTGGCGTCCTTGGGCGAGTACAAGTGCTTGGCCAGCTCCTCCATCGATAGGTCACTCTCCATGACGCGCGATAAGCCAAAATCACAGATCTACAAGGCGACACACAAAATTCACAAAATGAGCACACACAGTGCCAGGCATTTTAGAAAAGCGAGGCGCGATTCACAATGGCACGCACCATGAGCGTGCAGTCCTCGTTGAGCAAAATGTTGGCGGGCTTCATGTCACGGTGGATCACGTTCGCCGAGTGGATGTACTTGAGACCGCAGAGCAGCTGATAGAGGAAGACCTGGATGTGGCGGATTGTCAAGTACTGCGGGCTCATGATGAGCTTGTGCAGGTCGGTGTCCACAAACTCAAACACGAGGTACAGGTCCGAGAACGAGTCGTAGTTGTCCGGCGGGATCACGTCCAGCAGCGTGATCACCTGCGGGTGGCTGCATAATACAAACAATATACAAGCATACATTTGGTTAGGTGAGCCCTTCACATCTTCACACAATGGCCAACACACACACACACACACACTGGATGGATAATGCAAAATCATAACAGAAAACGTACGCCAGGTGCCGCAGGATGTAGATCTCGCGGTAGAGCCGCTTGCAGTCGATCTCCTGGTCGAAGACGTTGATGATCTTCTTGATCGCGACCTTCTTCTGGCGCACCGTGTCGAAGGCCTCGGCCACCTGGCCGTACGACCCCTTCCCCAGTAGCCGCACGAGCGTGTAGCGACTCGAGACGTTCCAGTTGGCAAAGTTGCGCAGGTTCAGCGGCGCCGCACGTGGCAGTGGGGACGGCGTCGTGGTCTGCGCCTTGGACGCCGCGTGGCCGTCGTTCTCAAAGCCGCCTGCGTCGCCGTCCGCTCCGTTCTGTGGGAAGCCCCCTGCGCTCAGCGACGAGTTGGACGGGAAACCGTCGTCTGTGGGCGTGCTGTCGAAGCCGTCGGGCGTGTGGCTGAACGCGCCCGCGTTGCGGTTGCCGAACGCCGGCGTCGGCGGCATGTTGGCCACGGGACCATGGGGCGTCGGCGCCGTGTCGGCGTGGAACATCGCGCGCTGGTGGTCGATGAACGCGTCGGACGTGTGGATGCTACCCTGCTGCGGCACCACGGCCGCCCCCGCGCCACCCGCGTTCGGCCGCACAAACTTGTTCCCGCGCGAGAGCCCGCCCGGCGACATCTTGCGCTTGCGGTTGTTCACCACCTCTGCTGCTGCTGTGCCTACTGCTGGTACCGCCGTCGCCGTCGCCGTCGTTGCGGATGCCATCATGGCCGGCTCCACAGGCGCGCCTTCTCTCGTCGCGCCCGCGTCCGGCTGCTTGGCTGCAGTCTCGACCGTCATCTTGTAGTATCAATTCGTCGACTCGTAGCTCGTAGCTCTTGGGCTGGTCGTGCGTGCGTGTGTAGCTCTGCGTGTGTCACCCGCAGACTGGAAATGCTCGTGTGTGCGTCAATAGAAGAAGTGAGTCGCGCGCAGCACCAACGCACCGGCACACAAAGATCGCTCGCTTACGCAGACAAACCCGTCGAGACCGCCGCGCCTGATTTCTTATTTATTCACGCGCTCCACTGATGGAGAGAGGGAGGCGGTGATGACCGAGTGACCTGTGGAAAGTTCCGTGCGCGCTCTGCTTTCAGTGCGGGAATAGAGGGAAGGGAAGGGGGGGGGGTCTTGCCTTCTGTGTATAAGCGCCGCGCTTTGCGTCTTCCGTAGCTGCTCGCTCGCTTTCTTGCTGCGCGCTCGCTTGCTCGCTCGCGGTCTGCTTTGTCGGTCGGGCTTTGCGAACTGAGTTCCCGCCCCGTTTCTGGTTCTTTCTCGTGTGTTGTGTGCACTGTGCTGCTGGTGTGTGGATAAGATGCCTGCTTTCGACAAAGTGCGAATTTGGTTTGCATTCCAGCCACTGTTGTTTTCTGTACGCATACATCCGACATCCACAACCTCCTTTACGGATAGACCGCCTTAACATACTGAAAATGTATCCACATACATTTTCAGCTCGATAAGGCGGTCTATCCTTATGAACGCCAGCATACTCAACTCGCATAAGCATACGCTCATGCATCCCTTTCGAAGGGCTGAAATCGAACTTCAGCTGCTTCTCGTCGCTCATCACTTCATGTTGAGGAAACCACGGGATGACCTCAGATGCCGCTCACGCGGCCACCAACAAACAACGCAACCACCTCTATTACCTGACGCTGTGTGTGTGTGTGTGTGTGTGTCGATCGCATTCGCCATCTCGCTGGAGCCATTGCCTCACTGCCGTTCTAACGTGATCCTTGAGCCGCAGAGAGACAGCTCACCGCAGCGCAGCGTAGCTCTCGGCAAACTCATCTCGCTGTCCAGCAACCGTGTGCTGAAATGAACTCGCGAGGCACCAGAAATCGCGCACCCGTCTGGTCGCAGCCGTGGTTGGCTGGCTCGCCAGTTAACGCCGAGCACCGCACTGCTGGGCATCTGTTTGCGAGCAGACATCATGCCCCTGGACCCATGAGCTCGACTGGCTGACTGACTGGCTGGCGGTGCTTCGTGGAGCCACCCGACGTGCTTGGTTTATCCATGCGAAGAAATCCATGGACGCTGGAGCTCTTCCTTGCGTTTTCTAGAAATACGAGGACTCGTTCTCGAGGAAGGCGTCGAGGTCCTCGTCGTCGCGCGCCTGGATCGAGTGCTCGCGCTTGAGGCGCGCTGTCTCCGCTCTTGCTTGGCGCTCCTGCTCGTCCTTCTCGCGCGCCGCCTGGGCCTGCTGCTGGCGCACGCGCTCCTGCTCCTGCAGCTGCTGGATGCGACTCATGCGGCTACCGTGCGACGCCTTCTTCGCGAGCTCCGCCCTCTCGCGGCGCTCCATGACCTCGAGCTTCTTCTGCTCTTCCAGCAGGAGCGCAATCTCGCTCTGCGCGTCGCGCTTGAGCGTCTGCACCTGCAGCAGCTCCTGCTCGAGCACCTCGAGCGCGCGCAGGTCGTAGCGCTCCTGCATCGCGTCCTCGTCGTCGGTCAGCAGCAGCGATGGGGCATCTGCGTCTCTATCTGGAGGTTCAGTGGACGTGATGGAGATCTCGGATGCGGCGTCAGATGCTGCAGCGCTGTCGCTCATGCTGCCGCGCGCGCGTAGTGCTGCTCGTGGCGGCATGTTCGTTCGCACCTCCTCGCCATTCGAGTTGGCGCACCAGAATCGTTTTCCGACCTTGTTTTGGTAATTTCACCCCAGACTCCCAAATGCACCTTGTATTGATAGCCAAAATAGCTAACGTAGCCGGCACTTGATGCTATTTAGCTCCAAATAGACATATGGCTTTGATTCTTCCCAGAATGGTCCATTCTGGCGGCAAAAAGATCAAAAGCAAAAACAAAAAGCAAGCGATGGCAAGTGCAAGAGCTCCTGCGCATGGCGTGACGGCTCCACCGCCTCCACCACCACAGCAGCAGCAGACTGACGCCAACGAGGAAGGTGACGTCAAGCTCTTCCGCCTGAACGCGCTGCAGACTCTGGGCGACTGGAGCGTGCACGACGATGGCGACGGCCAGCTCTTCTACTACGATGCCGCCTCGAAGCAGTCGCAATGGGAGCCGCCCACCGCGTTCACGGGCCTCGAGGGCGAGCTCATGATGAAGCTGATGCTGCAGCACGCCGTGGCGCGCTCGGGCTTCTGGAGTGCGCACGACGCGGGTAACGGCACGCTCTACTACTTCAACGAGCGCACGCGCGCGTCCGTGTGGGAGCGTCCCGAGGACTGGGGACTCCTTCCGCCACCGCCACCGCCAGCACCACAAGAGGATGAAGACAAGGGCGCCTCAGCTACTGGCGACATGGCGGTGGATGGTGATGAAGAGGTGGTCGCGAAGAGGCCGAAGAAGGCCAAGAAAGCGAAGAGGGCGAAGAAATCGAGCAGAAACCATGAAGACGAG
>JAASFQ010001046.1:0-10917 GCA_023333845.1 Globisporangium polare | reverse complement strand
TGTGTCTGTGAATTAAACATGGCACCAAAGCGACACGCTTTCGTCACGCTCCCTCTCTCACGAGCCAAACGCTGTCGCTCAAATCGATTGTGCGCGCCACGATGCTCCAGTTGTTCAAACGCCACCACGAGAAGAAGCAGAAGCTCAGCAACAACACGAGCAGAAGCGCAATGGACGGCGGCACTGTGGCGAATGGACATCACGAGCCGCAGCGACGCCCGATGTTCGCGATGATCTGCGCCAACAACGTGAACCGCAGCACGGCCGCGCACGACCACCTGCACGCGGCGGGGCTGCGCGTGTGCTCGTACGGCGCCGGCCCGCGCGTGAGCTTCCCCGGACGAACGATGTCGACGCCGCGCGTGTTTGCGTTCGCGACGCCCTACGAGGCCATGCACCGACAGCTCAAGAAGGAGGACGAGGAGTTCTTCACGCGCAACGGCGTGCTGGAGATGCTCGAGCGCGACATTGCCACCAAGAGGTGCCCTGAGCGCTGGCAGGCGCTCAGCAACAAGCAGCTGCAGCAGATCGACGTTGTCGTCTGTCTCGACTACCGAATGTTCCTCACCGTGCTCGAAGGTGCGTCATTTGGCTTTTGTGACCGACGCGCACGTCCGACTTGTTTGTTGCGCAACTTGTTGTTTGTTTGTTTGTTTGCTTGCTTGCTTGCTGACTCGTGCTGTTTGCTCGCTCGCTTGTTGTGCAGACCTGAGCATGCGCATTCGCCTGAGTTTCAAGAAGAAGCGCATGCATCTCATCTGTCTCGACGTCGAGGACACTCCGGAGGACGCGTGCAGCGGTGGACTCAGCGCGTTGGAGCTCTGCAAAGAGCTGGACGCCGCATCGAAGGACGCGGCATATGCTGAGCTGACGGAGGAGCGCGTGAAACAGATCGTCGTCGACTATGAGAAGCGCCACAACACGCAGCTCTTCTATCTCGGCCTGCGGATATGAAGACCGCCGCTCCAAGGCTTGGCGAGTGGGGTATTGTGTGTGGTTACTATTGGCGGCAGGATATTAAGCGATGCTAAGTTACAGCGGATCCCATGCTGCATGCTGCTATCGTTGCCGCCTTGCTAGGTTGCAAACTGGTTGGAGAGCGGGCTCATGCTGTTGTTGCTCGTGGGGTCGTCGTCGTCGTCATTGTGCAAGTCCATGTGCTCGTGCGTCTGGAAGGACGACGCGCACAGCGTGAAGAAGCGCGTCTGCAGCTCGCGGAACTGGCGCAGCTCGTGGTACACGAGCACGGGCCGCGCGCTCTCGTAGTAGAGAAACTTCTTGGTGGTCGCCTCGGTGGCCACCGCCAGCGTGTTGCGCGCGGCTTGCAGCTGAAGCACGCCAGACAGCTCTTTGTTAACACAGACAACCGGGATGTGCTCTGTCGGATAGGACAAAGAGAGTACCTTGACGTCGCGGCGCACGATGGCTTCGGCTTTGCCCCGCTGCTTCGCGGCGCGGAGCTGCTCGCAGCCCAAGCAGCAAAGATGAGATGAGAATGCGAGCCTGACTAAGCACGATCAGCTTGCAACAAGGCGGACTCAATTCACCTTGCGCAGCGCCGAGTCAAAGTCGAGCTTGAGGTTCTCGCGCTCGTCCATCTCGCGCTGTGAGCGCATGCGCGGGAGAACAGGCCGAGTTCACAAAAAGTCATGGCCCGCTCATAATGGATCCATCCACAGCGAGCTCGGTTGGCTCTGGTTGGCGCACTGTACCTTGAGCGCGACCATGGCGTCGAGCTTCTTCTCGAGCGAGCCCACGACCGTCGTCAACACAATGCCCTGGCAGTAAGTTCGCACACCCACCCACACCCACACAAGCAGCAAGTCAGTCAGGTACATAATCCGAGACGATCACTCTCGTTGAAGTTGAAGCAGCTTGCTTGGCGGAACACCCCAAGATGGCTGCCTGCTCGAAAGAAAGGATTTGCTCTGAAAGCAGCAAGCAATGAGGCACCACAGGTAGATCCGACAAGTACGCACCGCAAGGCCGCGCGCGTGGGTCTCGAGCTTGAGCATGTTCTTGGGGAAGTCCGAGTCGAAGGCCATGAAGCCGCCCGACCTGCTGCGGCCGAACTCCAGCGGCCCAGTTAGGCTCGCGCCAGTGCCCTTGCTGTTGCCATTGCTGCTGGGCAGCATGGACTGCGCCATGGACGCCGCGATCTGCACGCTCGCGTCGCCGATGAGCGACGAGCCGTGGCCGAGCGCCACGAGGTTCGTCGCGAAGCTCTTGACGTGCGTCGTGAGCGACAAGATGCTCTCGTGCAAAGCGAGCTGCCGCTCGCGCTGCGCCTGGTACTCGGCGTCGTCGGAGGCCTCGGCGTGGTTGAGCTTGACGAGGATCTGCTGGATCAGGCGCCGCTTGGAGCTGCGCAGGCTCTGGCGCAGCCTGGCCGACGTGAAAACCAGTCCATTGTGGGGTGCTGCTGGTGGGGACCCATCGGGCGTTGCTGGGTCACTCCCGTCGGCGGGCTCGTGGCTTCCGCGTTTGGCGTCCTCTTGCGGCAGGCTGGCGTTGCTCCAGCAGACCGCCTGGCGCATCGGCTGCTGCTGCGCGGGGCCGATGTACACGCTCGGGCCGGACTGCACGTGCTGCTGCCTGCTGTTGCTGTTCATGGCTAGCTGGACTGAGCGACGGAATGGTTGCAAGGACAAAGTGTAGCTATGAGGCCTTCAACATGCATGTTGCCCCAAGCTGTGGCTATCAACACACACGACAGCCCAGGTTCTATTATTTTTAGCGAAAACGTATCTTTCTGAGCAGCTCTCGTTGCGCAAATCCTGACCAGTGCTTCTCAGACCACAGTCGCACACGAGAGGAAGATCGGGAGCGATTGGGAGCTTGGCTTGCTGGATACGCTGGCTCAGATGGGGAAGTGCGACGTCCTTGTCCGCTCTGCTGGGCAGTGTGGGTGCATCTGTGAAAGCGGTGGTGGGTTTCTATGGGAAGCCATTCGGCACCGCGCAGAATGAAAGCCCGAATGCAACGTCGCCCACGCCAACGCAGCTTTGAATCCCATTGCTGCTGAGCGGACGGAAGGTCCAGCGCCAAGAACACAACAATAGCATTGTTGCTCGGTGACGAGCGACAAGCTTGCCTTTTTGTTGTTGCTGCTTGCGAGCAAGCTGTCGTGCTGGTCGTGAACACCAGCACCAACGAGCGCATCCTTTGGTTACGCAGTCTGTTTTGCCTCGCTCTATGCCAGCGCAAGCGGTCCGCCCCAACAAGCAAGCAAGCCCCAGCTGTCTCCCTGGCTCTTCCGGTTCACATGCCGCGGCTTCACGAGCTCGTTCAAAGTGAACAAGATCGCTGGACTTGTGAGCAAATCGCTTGAAATCTGAACAACAGGATCTGTCAGCATGTCGCATACGCCACGTTATAGAGGATAGCGGGACGCAGGAGGGATGTATGTCTCTCTGCCAATCAGCGCTCTCTGTTTGCAGCCCTCCCCATTGCTCAAATGTCAGTGTCTTTTTCAGTCGCTAAGCTGCTATTTTCAGTTTGAAGGTTTTCTCCACGGTTTTCGGTCCCGCTCTCCCAGCTGGCGCTACGGAACGCCACAATGTCTTCCGAACGTCGCACGAACCGCAATGAGTTCGGCAGGCGACTCCCAAAAGTGTGCACGTAAAGGCAACGCGATCACTTCACGAAGAGCTACGAATTGAGGGCTGCAGACGAGCGCGGCGTTATTCGTGATTCGCGCCGTCGTGTATCTCTCTCTCTCTCTCTGTAGCGTACTGTATATGCTCATAGTCCCATTCTTCATAGACCACCAGCAGCAGCCATGCCGACCGACAGCTACACGCACGAGCTGCGGCGGAAGACGCCCACGAGCTCCAAGCACGACGCCAGCAAGAACAACCGCAGCGACTCGGGCTACTCGACCTCGAGCTCCACGAGCGCAGGCAGCAACCCGGGCTCCAAGGCAGCAGCAGCAGCACACAAGTCACATGCACGCAGCCATCATCCTACACATGGACCGTCGTCGTCATCGTCGTCGTCGTCTTCTGGCTCGAAGCGAGGGCGTGCGCGATTCTCCGTGCCCGAGGACGCGCAGGGCATGTCCAGGTTCGCGTCGCTCACGGGCTTTCTGAGGAAGCAGGCCGATAACGAAGAAGGCGCGTGGAACAGGTACTACTTTGCGCTGCGGCCGGCCACGTATTTATATTACTACAACACGCCCAGCGACGACCGGCCGCGTGGGATCATCGACCTCGAGTTCCTGCAGGATATCCGGTACAACGTCGACTGCCTGCAGCGCTCTGTCGGTGGCAGCGAGTACTGCTTCCGCATGACAGGTCAGATGCCCAAGGGGACGTTGAAGGACGTCGCGGACGTGGCCAAACTCAAGCTGCGGCCCATGTTCCTGGATCCCGAGAGCTCGGACGAGTCGCGGCAGTGGATGGACGCGCTCAAGAAGCACCGGTTCCACGTCGACCACGCCGAGGGCTTCACCAAGATGGGGCTGCGTGTGAAGGAGACCGAGCACACACTCGAGCAGCTGGGCGAGGAGGCGCAGCGCGTGGCGTCCACGGCCGAGAGCATCCGCTGGAAAGGAAGGGCGCTACTCAACAAGCTGCGCGGCATCGAGAGCGAACCAGAGCCCGAGAGCCGCGGCTCGTTCGACGTCGACAGCAACCAGGACGACATCTTCTCGACGCTGCAGGAGCTCGAGTCGCTCGTCGAGGACTTTAGCGCCGAGGCCGAGCAGCAGGCGCGAGTGATCGAGACGTTGCGTGCGAGAGAGGTGCAGCAGGCGAAAGCGATCGAGACGCTTCGTGAGAAGGAGACCCAGCAGGAGAAGAGGATTCGCGAGCTGATCAAGAATGGACCACCAGGCTCAACTTCAGCTTTGTCATCGTCCAATGGACTCGACTCGAGTTCCAACTCGATCATCAGCGAAGAAGAGCTCAGGGGTATGGACAGGATGGGCGCGGCCAAGGGAAGAAGCACCTCGAACGTTCAGGAGCTCTTCAAGAAGACCACAAGCTTTCTGGCCAGTAAGAAGACCGCTGACGGTGGTAATGCGCCTGCCAGCTCGCCCGTGACTCTCGAGGTTTGCGTTGAAGTACCAGAAGAAGAGAGTGAAGCGGCGCCAGCAGTAGCAGCGAAGAAGAGCGGGGGCTTTGTGGACGCGATCAAGAAGCGCGTGGCGAAGAACACTGGAGCGACCACGGCGATCACCCAAGCGAGCACGCCGACGTCCCGGGAGTCGGACGACACGGTGTCGATCACCACGGACGACCGCGGGTCGGTCGAGATCGCGTCGTCAGCCAACGACGAGAAGCTCCCGCTGGGCTGGACGAAGCGTGAGAGCCGCAACCACCCGGGCGAGTACTACTACGCGCACACGTCCGGCTTCACGTGCTGGGACATGCCGAACGACTTTCTCCTGACCGAAGAAGGGGAGGAGCTGGTCGAGGAAACTGGTAATGGCGCAGGAGGCGACGAGCCTCAGCAGCAGCCCGTGGTGGTGAACGACGTGGAGCTGGAGAAGAGCGAGTTCTACGGCAAGCAGCCGCTCGGGTCGCTCGCGGCCGTCGCGCAGGCCGTCATGGAGGCCGAGGCCGCAGCGAATGAACCCCCGAGTGCTGCTGACAAGGAGGACGACAAGCCCGTGAAGAAGTCGAAGGGCTGGGGCTTCCTCAAGAAGCTGAAGAAGGGGTCCGCTGCGGCGCCGGCGCAATCGCCCAAGGAGGAGCCCGAGACGTTTATTGCGGTCGAGCACGAAGATGGCCGCCACGAGTTCTAGAGTGTGAGTCAATGCTGACAATGTTCATTATTTATCTGTCGCTTGAGCGTTGAGGCAGTGTCGCCACTAGCACAAGAATCAATGTAATAAAAAGAGAGTACCATAATTTAGCCACCGCCACACGCACGCCCATACATCTCCAAGTGGTCACCCCACACTGGAGAGCTACGCACACAGAAGATCAATCTACAAAGCAGAGTCGATTGGCAAAATCTCAAGAAGAGCGTTGTTATCAAACCAAATGGGAGCTCGTGTCGACACTCGTATCAATCGCTTGATGACCGCCGCTGGTCCTTGATCATTCGCCGCTCTGCCACATAGTACTTCTCTCTTTCTGTTTATGCTGTTTAACTGCGCTTGCTGCTTCTGCCATCTCGCGCTCCTTGTGTGTCGTCGTATAGTATTCTGCTGTCCTTCTTCAGCGCTCTCTCTCTCTCTCTTGGTGCGTGCGTGCGCGTATCGATATTTAATAGTGCAGACGCCCGCCACGCTGTGTGCCTTGTGCTGCTGTCAGTCGCTCACATGCTCGAGTTGTTTATTCCGAGTGGGACGGGAGCTTGCGGCGCTCCGAGGACGGGAACTTGACGTGGTTCTGGCGCGAGAAGAGCGCGAGCGGCACGGCGACGAGCGTCATGACCACGAGCGCCGAGCCGGTCTTGCCGCGCCAGTTCTTGGTCTCGTGCCACCAGCCGCCGGCCGGCGACCACGTCGCCTTCGGGTAAGGGTACTTGTCCACGCCGCCCATGATCCTGAACTGCTCGTGTGCTCTGCGTTCTGCTGGTGCTTCTGCTTTGCTTGCCCCCACTCGACCAGCCTCCACGCCCCACACAGTGCGCCACGCCAGTGCCACACCACGCAGCTTTTGTATTGGACTTTGTGCTCGAGAGCAATTTGGACAAAATCGCGAAACAACGTTTTCACGGTTCAAAGCCCAGCACTTGATCAAAACAATTGTCAGCTCTGAAACCGACAAAAACCTCGCGAGGTTTTATATGACACTTTCGATACCAACGTGGTGGTATCAAAGTACCAACAGATGGGGGTGGTACCAAACAATATTGATACCAAGAGGCGCGAAAGGTACTTATTTAAGCAAGCAAATCGATTCGATGATGAATAACGTTTGTGGGTTGGGCTTTCACTCAAACGAGAGCTCCTGGAAGAGCGACTGCGGAGCGTCTTCTGCTTCTCTCTCCTCCGCTGTCTTTGTCGCCACAGTCGATGGCGGTTTCCGCCACGTGAACACGCGCATGTTCGTCGGGAACGCCGTCTCCAAGTCAGTCTCGAGATCTCTGTTGTCCCACTTCTGGTTCGTCTTGGTGCTCGCGTGGATCCTCAGCGCGAGCCCCACTGTGCTGTGGTAGATCTGCAGGCGATTCCTCTTGCGGGTCGTCTCGGGCTCCTTCCACTCGACATTCTCGACGTCGGGGAAGAAAAACTGCTCCGGCAGAACGTTGTTCAGCACGCCCACGAGCGATAGGAGCACGTCTGAGGCCGCTGCCTGCCACGCGATGTCGACAATCGACTGGCCGTAGCCCTCGCGCATGTTAAAGTACCGGATCGGGTGCTGGATCTTGGGTTTCACAGATAAATACTCGCAGTCGGTGAGGCTGCAGAGCTCCTCGGCGGCCTTGATCATCTGCTGGACGTCCTGCTCCGCGGCACCTCGGAAGACCACGGCAGTCCTACCTGCAGAGCACCATGGTGGTGGTGGGACCTCTGGGTTGGCAGTAGCTTCACCATCTTTAGTGTTCCCCGTGCGCAGCTGATTCTGATTCTGTCCATCGCCAGAGTCCTTCATCGCTGGACAGCTCTGCACTTTTGCAACAAAGTCCTGAATGTCCTCCACGGTCTCCGCGTACACGAGTGTCCTCAGCGGCGCGACGACGTTCGCAACCTTGTTGCCGCGACCCAACTGGTGGTCGAACACGTGCTCGCGCAGATCGAGCGCCGAGCCCACGGTCGCCGCGTGCTTCTTACTGGGCAGCTTGGGGGTGTTGAGCGCGACTTTGCCACCGTACGTGTTCAAATTGAGGTACTTGCGCATGACGTGCGACAGGTGCATATCCTCCGAGGTCTCCCACGTGGGCGGCCGCTCCTTGGCAAAGTACTCGAGCCAGCTCTGCTCGAGGAACCACATGCCGCAGAGGTAGTCCTGCTCAGCAAAGTCCTGTACGCGCGTGTCGTAGCCGTGGGACGGCCAGCTCTTGTATCCCTCGAAGGTTGATGCCCGCAAGTGGCCGCTGTTGCCCCAGACCCCCGGACGCTGCTTTATGTACGCGATGTAGTCGATCACGGTCGTCTCATCGATCATCTTGTCGTCGTCGACCAGTAAAACGTACTTGGTCTTGGCCATGTACGCAAGCAGGAAGCGGCCGTGGAACTTGTGATTGAAGTTCGAGACTGTGAACACGAGGTTCGGCAGCGTCCCCTGACTACGGAATCGCTCGACGACTGCTTGAAACTCGCTCTGGCGTGGGGAATTGAAGCACATGACCCAGACTTCTGGTGGCGAAGTGAGGTTCTGTTGACTCGCAGCCGCCTCGAGCTGCATCTCAAGCGCGCGCGGCTCGCCCTTGAACACGTTGAAGATGATGGTCGTCGACGTGTCCTGTGCGTCAAAATCGGATGTGTAGAAGTCGGCTTTCATGGGCAGCTCTTCCTTGGAGGACTGGACAGCGATCTCTTCGGGAAGAGTTGGCTCGTCGTCACGGTTGTTGTCTCCACTCGCATCTTCTGCGGTAGTAGTGGTCGCCTCTTCCACTGCCCTCGGGAGCACGAGCAGGTTCTGCTGGTCGCTCTCGCCGCGGAACGCGTGGCTGGGCCGTGCGAGCACTCCAAAGTTTGCCGCCGAGGCGGTCGCGTAGTAGCAGAGGCACGCGAACGCGAACGTCGCCGTGACGAAAAGCATCTTGATGAGCGAGAGCCCGAGGACGAGCGGCTGAGGGGAAGAGGAAGAAGAGGAGGCAGCCCGGCTGCTGCGCTTGTCGTCGGCCCCCATTGCGAGTGCAGTTGTGGGTTAGTGAACTGGATCCGGCGAGAGGAAAGAACGAGCGACTTGGCTCTCGTTCGTTCCAGCCGCGCGTGGGGCTCGGAGGTCGGTGCGCAGCGTCCCATGGGTATCGAAAGGGTGAAGCTGAAACGCATCGATACCAAAAAGCAACCTTCCGATAAAAGGTCCGCGTCGTTTCGAGGCTCAAGGATCGCGTGTCGTTTTCTGATAATGGGTAGTAAGCTGTGCATTTTAGCTGAAGAGGCAGATGCTCACTGGAACGCCCTAGTGAAGCATCTCGTAGAGGTTTGGTACTTTTTGAAAGAAATGCTGCTCGTTTCCCTGAAAATCCTCCTTGAGAAATGACTGGACATGGGTACACAGTCATCCAGCCGCCACATGGACACCTTCAGCACACTCCACGAGAGCACATGCAACACGCACACACACACACACACTTGAGCGATCGAATGCGAAGCGAGACACACAAGAAAACTGGTTCTATTTTAGATAGCACCGCTGCTGCTGTTTGTTGCTGCTGCTGTCTGGCCTAACGTTAGTTAACTACAGTAGAGGGGGACGAACGGACCGAACGGGCGAGCGAGCCAGCGAGCGAAGGACGAACCGACCTACTGGTTCCCCTTTCGCTTGCTGCCCTGCATCCGCTCGAACTGCGAGACCATGCTCACTGTGCGTGCCGCGAGGTCCCGCGTCTTGTCGATCACCTGGCGGTAGACCGAGTTCTGCGGCGTGCCCATGACGATGAGACCCTCCTGCGAGTCGATCTTCGCGTCTAAGCGCGCGTTGCGGATCAGGTTCACGATCCACTTCTCTGTCTCGCCGTCCTCCTCCATCGCGAGCTTCGACGACAGGTTCTTCATGTCGATCGTGCGGTGCACGCGGCAGTACAGCTCGAAGATCGCCAGGCGCGCGGCCTCCATGAAGTCCGCCATGTTCTTCTCGTACAAGAAGAAGTCGCTCGCGAGCACGACCTCGCACTCGCGGAGCTTCTCCTGCGCCGACTCAAAGTCAAAGTTCACAAAGAGGTTCTCGACGAACTCCGTGATCGGGTCGGCGTAGCCCTTGTCGTCCACGCGGTAGATGCGCAGCAGGTCCTTGATCAGGTTGCGGCGGCGCTTGTGCAGGATCACACCGGCAGATAAATAGCGCAGGAGCCACGGCGCGTTGCTCTGGATCGCCTCCACGCAGCGCGACTGCAGCATGAAGTCCACGACGTTGTCGCGGCCCTCCTCGTGCCACGCGAACACGAACAGCGACCAGTGGAGCAGCCACGTGCGCTGCTGGAGCTGCTCGACTGGGGTCATGTTGGTCTAGAGGCATCAATCAAAGCACCGTTAGTCCACCAGTCTCGTCCCCACATGAGCTACTGCCACGGTTCTTCAGCACGTACGCTGTTCTCGATCACGTCGTTGATACGGGCGATGTCGGCGAGCGCGTCCTCCCAGCGGAAGATCAGGATCTCGGCCGCGAGCTTGCCCCAGAGCGCGTTCAGGTACTGCTGCGACGAGTTCGGGATGAGCACACCGTAGTACGTCAGGTACGTAAGGCAGTCCTGGTAGTTGCCGCACTCGTACTGGAGCTTGGCGTACTTGTAGAGGCCGTCAAGCACCGCTGGCGTGATCTGTAAATAGTGATACAGAATAAATGAGCCTGCCGTTAGCCTCTTGTGTTTCTATCAAGTGAGCCCATCACTGGTCTGCTCTTGTTTCAGCGTACCCCCTCGTTCTGCTCCAGGTAGCTGGCGTTCAGGAGGTTCTCGGACTGGAGCTGCATGATCTTCTCCTCGTCCTCGATGAGCTCGAGCATCAGGCGGCACTCGCTCTTGGCGTAGCTGAGGCTGTCGAGGATGGCGCCGCGGCGGTCCTCGAACTCGGCTGGCACGTCCGTCGTGTCGTGGAGCGTCTGGTAGATCTCGACGGCGAAGTCGGCCATGTTGGTCGGCTTCAGCAGCGAGAGCTTGGCCGCCATGAGCTGCGCCTCCTCGTAGAGCTCGTTGCTCGACAAAAAGTCGATGAGCGGGAACATGAAGTGCAGGTCCATGAACGGCGCGAGCGTGTTCGTGAGGTCGAACTTGGCGTCCGGGACCACCGTCGGGGCTCCATTCTCTTCGGCCATGATGCTGATGAAGGTAGTAGTGCTGCTAAAGGTGCTGCTG
>JAASFQ010001045.1:0-10924 GCA_023333845.1 Globisporangium polare | reverse complement strand
GGAGCAGTCGTCGGAGGAGCAGTCGTCGGAGGAGCAGTCGTCGGAGGAGCAGTCGTCGGAGGAGCAGTCGTCGGAGGAGCAGTCGTCGGAGCCGCAGTCGGAGCCGCAGTCGGTGGACACGGCGTCACAGCGGGCGGTGCAGTCGTAACCGGCGTAACGATCGCATTCGTGTTTCCGATCGCGCTCGGTGGACAGTCGACGAAGTTCGTGGACTGCGGCGTCACACGAACCTTGCAGAACCTGCAGTCGTTGTTGATGCAGCCGACTCCGCCCGCGACACAGCTGCTGTCCGTGTAGATCTTGATCCCGACGGCGTCGTCGCCCGGAGAGACGACCATCGTGCAGGTCGCTTCAGCGGTGGCATCGACACCGTGCAGGAGACACAGGTTGAGGGCGCAGAACGCGACAAACTTGGCGAGAGAGCGCGAGCCGTTGGCGCGAGGGTAGACCATGGTTTCCTGCTGGAGGAGGGGAAGCACACACTCGAGCAGAGGGAGATGCTTGTGGTTGTAATGTTTGCAAGACGCTGCAAAACGATCAATGAGCTGGTTGGGGAGGGCGGCTCGTTCCTGTTCTTGGGCAGCAGAGGATCCCTTTTTCTCGGGAGAGGGCGGGCGAGTGAAACCTGCCAGGTTTCACAAGCAGGCGCGTTGGACTCGTCGCTCTTTTCAGAAACGAACGAGTCCCTTGTTTCCCTGTCGGGCGAGTCGGGAAGCTTGGCCGATCGTTCTTCTTCGGTTCATTTTCATTCTCGACGACGACGAATGGGTTTCGCACAATACGATGCAGTATCGCGACTCGCTCAGGACGGGAACTCACGCAGACTGAGAGCTAGCTTCCAAAGAATTTCTGGAGAACCAGAACTCCAGGTCTTTGAGACGTTGCAGCCGACCAGCCACGCCACGCGAAACGAAGCGAAACGACCCGAGCCACACACACACACACACAGAAGCAGCAGCAGCTCGCCAGCCACGCACTTGCAAGCGCCACACACCGCACATCTCGGACGTCCGTTTCACGGCCAGCGACTCTTGCCTGATCTGCAGAAAATCCGCTGTTATCGACCCATTTCCGATACAAAAAAGGCTCCAGAGCCACTTGCCGCGTCTCGCGTCGCTTGGCCCCAGTGGCCGTCGACGCCGCTTGGGCTTGGCTCCTGTGTGCGTGGCGCGTCCGTTACTCCTTCTTTCCTTTTGCCCTTGGCTGGCTGTTTGGTTGGCTGGCTCGGTCTCGAATTGAGTGCCGCATTCATGCAAGCAGACAGGCACAATGCATCAAGCTCACACAGCACGAAATGCAACGCGTAACGGACGCCCGAGAGGCGGCAAGAACGCCACTGCTGCTGGTGCCGCTGGTCAAGCACACGCACATGGAAGAGATACACGTAAGCGCACATAACGTGTGGTGGTCTCTCTTACATTTCTCCAAGGAGCTTCACCCGAAGGACCAACCACACCAGCAACACCAGCTCCAGCTCCAGCAGCAACCACAACTTCGCTTTTGTAGGAGCTCTTCCCTTTTCTCGTGCTCCCTCGCAGATGCTCAAGTGGGCGGGCGATCGAGGAGGACGTCTGAAGCAGCAACACACGATCGAGTGGATGACGTCCGTCGTTTTGTGTTGGAGAAAGCGCCTCGAAGAGCTCCGAGTCGTACGCTTTTCACAAGCGACACTTGTTTTGGGGCCGAAAGAGCCTTCGCAAGGTCGCTGTTTGCTTCCGTTAGTTACTACGGCGCATTGCCCGCGTGTTGCTCACTGTGTGTGTGAGCTGAGGCGAGTAAGATTAGGTCGAGGCCCATCCACATGGTCAATGTATTTATGCTCATGAGCAGTCTTCGTTAACTAGCCTCCTTGTTCATGGAGCTAAGAGCTCCAAGGGCGTGGCGGGAATGAACCAACGACAGCCAACCACACAAGCCTGCAGACTTCTCGTACTGTATCCACTGGGACGCAAGGCAACTGCCTTCGCTGACATCAGCCAACAGCCTCGACGAGATTCCTCCTCCTTCCACGAGCGCATTTGCCATTGAGCGTGTTGGAATCTCGCCCATTGTCCTTTCTGGTCCTCGGAAACACCCCCGTGACGCCACGAGCGGCATGCTCTCAAGAGATCAAAAGTTGAAATTCCAGGCTAGCTTTCAAGGAAGGAAAACTTGCCGCGACACGTCCCTGCGAGAGATTCAAAGAGCCGCCGCGTTGGGACAGCGAGTTCAGCTTTGGGGAATGTGGCGTGCGCGTCCGGAAGTCGAGAGAGGACAGCGACATTCCGACGCCGCTGCCTCTCCAGAGTTGACTGAGCTGATGTCTAGCGAGCGAGTCGGAAAGCGCTTTGACTTTGCGCCAAGCGAACGACGAGCGTAGACAATTCGCAACAAAACAACAACTCTCTCTATATATATATCGCTCTATCGCTCTCTCTATCGCTCGCCGGCTCCCGTCATGCGCACGAGCAACTAGCTGCGCGTCACCCGTCGTGCGCTCGTGCCGGAGAGCTCAGCGATGAGGAGGCTCAACTTTCGTGTTCTTTCGACAAAAGCAAACTACTTTCGACGATTCGACTGGCGGAGGTCTTCGCTTTGTGTGGTGTTGACCGCCTCACCTTTTCTAGAGTTTTCGAGTATTTACGCTCCGAGGCTTGTGACTTTCACCACTTGAGACTGGCCATGCAAATCCAGAAGGAATCGACGGGTCAGTCTGTCATGCAAGCAACGCTGCAGATCCAGGAGCCAAATCCCAAACAGGAACAAGAGCATGAGCAACTCCCTGTTGCTTGAAGCCATGCGCTTAATCAAGCTGCTTATCGAGTTGCTGGACCGCCCGCCCCCGGCCAAAGCTTGTCCACAGCACGGCATTTGGCTCGGTTTTGGAGGTTGGCTTTTGTAAATTTAGAGTCATGCTGCTGGATGACGCGGTTCTTTCTCCCGAGACGTTTGCCCATCAAAGCCCCAGACGCACAAAGGTTTCCAGCATGTTCCGTCCTACGTTTCCTGAACTTCAAAGCTGCCCGCAGCGAGGGTTCGAAAGTGGCATCTTCAGCGGGAGCGGACAGCGTGGGAGGTTAGCGACTGCTTTTGATTTTCGCGGCCCGAGCTCGTCGCCAGGCGTGTGCTGGAGCTTCCAACTTGCATTCGAGATAGCCCACTGGTCGTCATGCGCTCGCTTGCTGGACGCATTGGCGGCCAGTCTTGTCTTGGTGGCCACCCGTCGCGAATGGCCGCAACATCCAGTTGAGCGCGTGCGCGCATTCACGCGAATCTCCCCACCTCGCGTTGCTTCTGCGCATATGCTGCTGCCTCTGCGTATTCGATGGCTACAAACCGACTCGACGGCTTGCGAGCGCGAGAAGCCAGCAGAGGCACGCGCCAACTTGCTCGCTGTGCTGGGCATTTGCGCACAATCAACACTGGCCTCAAAAGAGTCTGACAAAGGTGTCTTTTCGTCAAACCAAAGTTGCAATCCACGGGCGGAAGGCCGCCGAAAGGTTCAACAGCAAGTGGCTCGAGTTTGTGCTGGAAAAGGGGCGGCCACGCATTTTGCTCCGCGGAGATTCCTGTTTGCATCTGGTTCGCGAATCTCGCCTTTGAACACTAAATAAATTCAGGCTTTGAGTTGTCGATGTGTAATTGGACGGGTCTGGAGCCTTGCCGTGCATGTTGCATGGATCGTGCCAGCCGCACTTTGTCGTGCAAAACGAGCGCTGGATGGAGGAGTCGGACGAGATTCAGCGCAGCGTCCGGCGTCGCGTTCTGCGATCGTGCTTGAGAAGGAAGAAAAGGAGGGAAGCACGCTGCAAAGGATTCACTCTCTGGCGGTGTCTCGAGATGCGAGCGCGTCTTGTGTGGGCTTTGACTCTTGTGTCCGCATGTGGACTTGCTGGCTGCGAGCGCTTGCGAGCAACTTGCAAGTCTTGCGGGCGCGCGGCAAGCAACACCTGCGCATTATCTTGGCGTTGTTGTTGTTT
This sequence comes from Globisporangium polare, assembly GCA_023333845.1. Taxonomy (NCBI): domain Eukaryota; phylum Oomycota; class Peronosporomycetes; order Pythiales; family Pythiaceae; genus Globisporangium; species Globisporangium polare. The sequence goes on along the minus strand of JAASFQ010001045.1, from coordinate 6,965 downwards.
GCAAAGTTGCGAGGTTTGCTTGGTCACTTGAAGCAAAATCTGTTCCCAAGATTCGCTCCTGGTTGCTCTCCCTTCCTTTGCACCTCCTAAAGTCTATTTACGTGTGTGTGTGTGTATTACATCAAAGCTTCTGCCAACAACGAGCCCAATTGAAGCCGTTGACGCCGGAATTACCATACTGGGTCCACGGGAATATCACGAGTACGCGCACAAGCGCGCAAACTCGATACCGAACGCGTAGTAAAGTGCATTGCTTGTGGAAATCGACGAAGAGGCGGCCCGAACTTTCGCCAGTGCTGCCTCGCGAGATCGAATCTCGTCGAATCTTCGTCTCCAGTTCGCCCTTTTTCTCGCACTTGGGAGCACAATCCGACGTACCGCAGCTTTCCAGCACCCACTTCACGAAACACGGGGCGTTTCGAAGCTGATCAGTCTCTCGAAACAGCAGCAGTCTACCGTCTTTTGCGTCGCGACCGCCTCCAACCAAGCCCCTTTTCGAACCTGACTCCAACCGACCCGTGCGCAGCCGAGCCACTGACGCTCCAAAATGAATCTATCGCGACCGGAAAAGGCGCGATACCAACTTCCCCAAATTTCACAACAAGCCATTGTTTGGGAAGAGGAGGATGTGAGAAAGCAGGACAAATCGCGTGCGTGGGGGGATTGTTGTTGCTGGGAGTTGCGTCTTTGTTCTCGTTGTTCCTCCCGCCAGCCTCCATTTTCAGAACCTCCGCCTCGCACACACCCAGCGCCTGTGAAGCGAACGAGCGAACAAAGCAAACAAGCTCTTGCTTGCTCCATCCGCCGTGGCCCCCTACACCTGGTCCCAGCAGCCCCATCCTCTCTCTCTCTCTCTCTCTCACACACACAAACACACAAACAACACAAACCAGCTGGCGCATAACGACACAACCGTCTGCCTCGTGAAAGAAGACAAGCAAGTGCGGTGCAGTCAGCAAGTCAGACCGCAATCTCCCGCGAACAGCCAGCAAGCAAGCAAGCCAGCAACAGCAGCAAGATGAAGTTCGGCAAGGGCATCCTGCGCGAGATCCTGCAGAGCAACCCGGAGTGGGCGCCCTTCTGGCTCAACTACAAGAACCTCAAGAAGCGCATCAAGGCGGTGGCCAAGGTCGGCCACCACGCGGCCAACCAGCGCGATATCTGTACGTTCTGGCTTGCTCACTTGCGTCGGTATGTGTTCATGCTATGGGCGAGAGGCTGAGTGTGTCTTGTGCTATGTGCTATGTGTGCGCGTTTATAGCCGAGTCGGAGCTGGAGGTGGCGTTCTTCCGCGACCTGCAGAAGGAGCTCAAGAAGATCTCGATGTTCTACTCGTCCGAGGAGAAGCGCTGCCAGTTCCGATTTCACCAGCTGCGCGCCGTGCTCAAGGACCTCAAGGTATAAGACACGTAGCGAGGGAGATGCACGTGAAGTCCCCTGTGTGCTGACTTGGCATCTATTTGGTTTGCTTTGTATTTGCAGAGACAGCAGTGCATCGACGCCTTCGAGGCCCAGCGACTGATGTTCGCGTTCGTGCACTTTTACCGAGAGTGTATCCGGCTCGAGAACTTCGCCGTCATGAACTACCAGGGCTTCTCCAAGGTACACTCCAAGCAGCTGTGCTATGTTTTCCGCCTTCAAGACACTGTTATCTGACAGATCGGTTCCCTCTTGTGTGGTTACCAAACAGATTCTCAAGAAGCACGACAAGATGACGGGTTACAACACGCGCTCCAAGTACATGCGCCGCAAGGTGAACCTCTCGACGTTCTCCAACTACCCGCTGCTGCTGCAGATCCTCGAGAGCACCGAGGAGATGTTCCACGAGGTCGAGCGCGACGTGCGCATGGCCGGCGCCGTCACCAATATCAAGCTGGACCTCACGCAGCCGCCGAACCCGAACCCGTTCGGCGCCGTCGATACGCCGACCCAGAGCATGATGCACCAGCTGCCGTCCCCCAGTCTGACGCCGTCCAACACCGCGGCCCCAGCTCCACGGTTCCCAGCGTCGGTGCTGTGGTCGAACGAGCAGGATCACCCGCACTACACTGTCAAGCATGTGCTGTAGACCTGGGCCCACGAGCCGTCGAGTGCGTGCGTGCGTGATTGATGTGAAGAGACTGGCTGACGCTGTGGAGAATTCCCAGAGCAAGCAGCGAAACTTTAAGTGAAGTGAGAGACCGAGCGACTGTGACCCGGACCGTCAAGCTCGAGAGAGAGAGAGAGAGAGAGAGAGAGAACCCGAAGACGAAGAAGCGAGAAGCATATACAATAGCACGGCGCCTGCGAGAACGAGACCGAGAGTGCACTCGTGTCTGGATCCAGCAGCAGCAGCGCCTCCCACCCCCGAATTCATGAACGCCCGAAGAGTGCATTTTAACTTAAAATATATAATTCCATGGACTTTGATGATTCAAATCTCGCGGAATCTCGTGATGAAAGGTGACACCTTGCTTGTGAACCCATCACTCGCGAAGCTCGATGCTTGTCAAACCCAAATCAAGGGGGGGGTGAAAAATCAGATGCCCGAAAATAAAACCGCACGTGAGAGAAATCGCGGCTGGACTCATTGACGGTTCTGTCGAATTTGCTTTCGACAAGTGCTCGTTTTGTCCATTTGCATCTTGTCAGTTTCGAAATGTCGAGCTCGCTATTCACATACTTCCTTGATGCAATTCAAGAAACACATGCTCTTTTGATCGTGCTGGACGAAGGTGCAACTCACAGTCAACAACACCATGGCGCAGCTTCTTCGAGCCGCAGGTACGCGTGTCTGCCTGCGTGTGTCCACTGCTCCTCCTGTGCGGCTGGTACAAACACGCGTGACGTAGTGGTGAGTGCGCCTGTGATGCTCATGTGATGTGTGCGGCTCTCTTTCTCTCTCTGTTGCCGACCTGCGCAGGCAATGGCGACCTGGACAAGGTGATCGAGCTGCGTGACCAGTGGAGCTACCAGAACAAGAAGGGAGAGACAGGTGCGCTCTCTCCTGCTTCATTATGACCTGCTGGGTGGCTTGCGTGTGTGTGCTCACGTATGACTATGGTACGTCGCTATATAGCGCTGCACATCGCGGTGGCGGAGGATCAGCTCGAGGTCGTGAAGCACCTCGTGTCGAACGGCGCGCCGGTCAACATGCAGGACAAGAAGAACAGGTTCACGCCGCTCATGCTCTGCCTCGCGCAGCAGCCGCCGCACTTCCTCGAGATGCTGCAGGTGATCCTGAAGGGCAAGCCCGATCTGGGCGCCACGGACTCGACGGGCCAGACGATCCTGCACCTCGCAGCGCGTGCGTGGCGTCATTTTACACGTTTCGTATTGAATGCTTAGTCCATCCTTGTACTGATAAGCGCTGTGTGTGTGTGGCTTATATCATGGTACTTGTGCAGAGTACGAAGAAGAAGAAGCCATGGAGATCATCCTGCGAGCCAAGCCGAAAGTGGACGCCGCAGACCCAAAGAAGATGACTGCGCTGCACGTCGCGGCGGGCAAAGGCAGCGTGGAGCTCGTCAAGCTGCTGGTGCGTCCATGAAGATATCTATGCACATAGCCAGCTAAGGTTGCTAACTCATACGTGTGTACTGTTGTTGTTTTTGTGTTCTTGTTGTGAAGGTTGAACGAGGACACGCGAACGTGAATGCGGTGGATGCCAAGGGCAACTCGCCACTGTACGGCCATCCGTTGACCTTGACCTCCAGCGTATTGGTGGTTTACTCACAAAGGATTGGTCTGTATCTGTGGTATTGGTGGTAGGCACTGGGTGTGCATCAACAACGGCAGCGACGCGGTGACTCTCATCGAGTATCTGGTGTCCAAGGTTCGTCCGCTCGATATGCGTTTTAGAATCTCATGCGTCCTTGGTTTTGACGCGCATATCTACGCTAATACATGCGCTAGGGTGCGAAACCGGTGAAGAATGGATCCGGCAACTCACCGCTGCACTCGGAGGCGATGCACTGCGAGACGAGCTCCGCGTGGCCAACCGCAGCTGCCAGTGCGCTGCTGGCGGCGTTCCCCGACCTGGAGACGGACGTCAACAAGAGCGGACTGACGGCGCAGCAGACGTTCGACCAGGGCATTGACGCTGAAGAGTCCGCGGCGGGGAAACCAGACCAGGGTGCGCACTCTGGAGCAGCGAGTGACAAGATAATCAAGCGCAACCAGCTCGGCTCGGAAGAGTTCGTGGACAACGCTGCGGCCGCTCGTGCTGGTAAGGAATGCTCCTATGTGCTTGATGTTTGTCAGTGCCTGCTTGTAACCCAACGCTTCACCGAATGCCACCAATGTGCAGCCGCGATCGCACGCACGAAGAAGAAATCGGCCAAGCAGACGCAGGCGAACGGCGGCGGCCTGAGTCCGTACGCGTGGGCTGCGATCCTCCTCGCAGTGCTCGCAGTCGTGTACTCGGTCATGTTCGCGCAGGAAGCGTCGTAGGAAGGAAGCGTCTCTCTCACAAGTCTCGACTTGAGAGTTCGTGTTGAGATTTGGTCGCCCTCCCAGTTTTGTTGTTGTTCTTTCAAGGTAGGTTCTTTCAACAACAGGCTGCCTTTCCAACTTCCCAAAACAAAACAAAACAAAACAAACGCTTTATGGACAGAGCCCAAATGCTTATTAATTCCATCAAGCTCGTCAATGCAGAAACATGCGTCACTAAATAGCCTTTCACATCCTATAGCTCTTGTCTTCTGGATGATGGTAGCTCATTCTATACAAACAGCTTCCTCTGTATATCCATGTATTCGATTCCCTATGTTATTGACAAATTCTAGTAGAACACTCAACACATTGGTTTTGCTTGCTTGCTTTTTCTTCATGGGCCTGTCACTGGTGCACTTGAACATGATGCCATCGACCTGTTGACATCATCACCAAGTCCCTCCCATCGCTCATTGCGGTCTTCGTTCGTTCGTCTGCTGCTCACGACAGACACGGCAGTCTCCGATCCGCTCCGCTCGCAACAAACCATGAACAACGACAGCAGCAGCAGCAGCGCCAGCGCGAAGTACGCGAACGTGCCCGTGGTCTCGGCGCGTGGGCTGCGCAACGCGCGGCAGCTCGCGGCGCTCGCGTCGGCGCCAAAGTACTTTTCCAAGGACCAGCTGCGCAACGCGCGCGTGTCCACGGGCGTCACGCTCGAGTACACGCTCCACGGCACGAGCTTCGCGGACGCCACGCGCGAGGACCGCGTGGTGCTCATCATGGGCTTTTTGCAGCCCAAGGAGGCCTGGGCCGCCGCCATCGACCTGCTGCTCGAAAAGTACGCCAAGCTGAACCAGGAGACTGGGGCTGGCGCTGGCGAAAAGAAGAACATCAAGATCCTGGCGTTCGACAACCGCGGAGTGGGCGGGTCCAGCAAGCCCTGGTGGCGCTACAAGACCAGTCAGATGGCCCAGGACGCGCTCGCGCTCATGGACCACGTGGGCTGGGAGGCCGCCAACATCGCCGGCGTCAGCATGGGCGGCATGATCTCGCTGGAGCTCGCGGCGGCGGCGCCGCAGCGCGTGCGGTCGCTCACGCTCATGGTGACGACGCGCGGCAAGTACAAGAGCGACCCGCGCTCGAGCGTCCCTCTGCGCAAGTCGACGTTCTCCAAGGACCCGGTCGAGGCCGTGACGAACCTGCTCGAGCTGCTCTACCCGCTCGACGCGATCCGCGAGGCGCGCATGGACGACAGCGGCAAGAGCGTCTACGACACGCTCTTCGCGTTCCACACGGCGGCGCGCGACGTGCGCGTCAAGCCGAGCCTCATGGGCATGATCGGCCAGGTGCTCGCCATCCGCACGCACTTTGTCTCGGATGAGCGCCTCATCGGCATCAAGAAGGCTGGCTTCCCCGTGCTGCTCGTGGGCGCAATGAAGGACATCCTCATCCCGCCCGTCGAGTCCATCAAGCTCAAGGACCGCATGGAGGCCGAGCACGTGCGCACGCTCTTCTTCGAGAACGGCGGCCACGGCGTGACCGTCCAGTACATCGACGAGATCGCCGACGGCCTCATCGAGACCTTCGAGCGCTCCAAGCTTTAGACTTAAACCTGAAGATAACCGCTACCCATCCGAGCCAAGCCCATCAAGGACAGTATCGTGGTGCGAATGACCACTAACCGTTGTGTGTGTGTTGTGCAAGCTCTAATGTCAATGAGCCAATTGACAGGTGATGAAAAGTCAGTTAGAGTTCGTTCATTCTCATTCATTCATTTAAAGGACCACTTCCACTTACTTTAGTCGTCAAGGTCTCGCTTAACTCTCTCACTGTCTCTACTTGGCAGGACGGATGACGCCCAGGATGTCGCTCGCGACCTCGTCGATGTGCTGCAGGAAGACCGCGTGGCCGGCGTCGTCGTAGATCTTGGAGGTCACGTGGTCTCCCGTGAGCATCTTCTGGAAGTGGTGCGCGTGCGAGACGTCGATCGCCTGGTCCTCCTTGGCGCCCACGATCAGGATCGGGTACCCGTGGTCGCGAATCTCTAGCAGGCGCTCGTCCGACACGAAGTGGAAGATCAGCGCGCTGCTCTGGCCGAGCGCACCCGAGGCCACCGGGGGTCCTCGGGCCGCCGAGCCCGTCTTGTGGTACGCGTGAAGCACGTCGCGCATGGTCTTCTTCCCACTGTCTCCGATTGGCTGGTTGGCGTACGCCTCCGGGTACAAGAACGACACGACGCAGCTCGTGATCACTTCGACGTCCGAGGACGACGTCGACTTGATGATCGGCCCCAGCGCCGAGTACGCCGGGCAGAACTTGCCGCGCGCCGAGACGACCAGTGACAAGGACTGCACGCGCTTCGGGGTCCTGAGCGCGAGCTCCTGGGAGATCATGCCGCCCATGCTCGTGCCGACGATGTGCGCCGTGGTCCACCCGAGGTGGTCCATGAGCGCCAGTGTGTCCTCCGCCATCATCTGCGTCGAGTAGCGGCCCCAAGGCGCGTCGCTGTGGCCCACGCCGCGGTTGTCGAAGCTCAGCAGCTTGAGCTT
>JAASFQ010001044.1:0-10939 GCA_023333845.1 Globisporangium polare | reverse complement strand
GTTTTCGTCCGAGAAGTAGTCGCTCAGCGGGTACGTCGGGTCCATCTCGCGGTCCTCATCGAGCAGCTCCGGCGGCGCCAGCGCACCCTTCTTGAGCGCGCGCACCAGTGGGTCGTCGGCGCGCAGCCACGTGCCACCAGTGGAGCCACCAGAACTGGCACTGAAGCCATGGAGGAGCGCGTGGGCGGCGAAGAGCGTGAGACCGCTGGCTGGGAATGCGAACTGCTGCTCGCGGCAGATGAGCTTCTTGAGCTCGCCCACGCTCTCGTCCGCGTCCAGCGCCACGGTCACGACGCTGCCCTGGCCCAGCACGAGTGCGATCAGCTTGAGCGTCGGGGGCATGGTTCCCGTGAGATGAGAGCGACGCGTGGACTTAGTGTGAAGGAAAGCGTTGACTTGCTCTTCTCTGCTTGTCGGGGCTCACTCTTTCTGTCGAACTGGAGCGGCTGGGAGAGAAAATGGGGGGAAACAAAAGGGAGATGAGGCAGTTTCTCTGTGACAACTGTTTGAATTGTCGAAAAACTACCTATGCAGTCCTCCAAAGTACGACTTCACATTCAAGTATCGATTGCGTTCGGCTGAGCCGACTTGTCCACTTGAGCTGGACGAGTGCGCAAGACTCGCTACGAGCGAGGCACATGCTCCCTTGGTCAAGCGCGGGCGAGCGAGTTCTCAGGTCCTGATATCAATAGTCCGACAGATTGGAGACCGCCTCCCCGGGATGCAATGCACCGCGTCGTCATTCGCTCGCTGTCGTCACCCACCATCGTTCGCTGGGCACTCTCTTTTCGATGCGGTCTTTAATGTTGTCGCTGGCTTCTGACGATATCGACGATGGCTGGCTGGCTGGCTGGTGTCCCTTGCTCGCTTCTCGTCAGAGGGACCTGTCAACCGAATCGGAAAGTCCGAGCAAGCAGATTGAGCACAAACGTTCACATGGCGTCTCCGAATACCGAACTATATCAGAATGATTGACGACCAGCAGCTCAAGCTCAAGTCCCTAGCTCTTCAACATCCATGCTCCGAGGATTCCCACTCACTGCCGCTACCGCCACTGTTGTGCGCTCTGACGCCAACCCTTGAGCCGTGCTCCGCACGCTACAGGAGACTAGTGAAAGCGAAGTTGTCCACGTCACCGACCGTCGCGACGACAAGGACCCGGTGGCGCTCACCCTCGACATCTACGTCCAGCCGCAGCAAAGCCAGCCGTCTCCTCAGACGCAATAGAAGCCGACTGCAATGCCAACGTGTGCTTGCAAACTCTCATGGGTCGCGCTCAAGCAGCTGCGAGCCGAGTTCCTGGAGCACTGCTTCGAGCGTCCAGCGGTCTTCAACCGCTCATGGAACGGCGTGATAGTGCTCAGCGCGAGCCGAGTGACGTACTTCGTCAACCTGCTACTGCGAGTTGCGCGCGCGATGGACCAGGGCGACAACGGTACAAGCCGCTCATCCAAGAGCCACGGGAGCGTCGTCGCACTGCTTCCTGCATTCCCCGTCCCGGACGCCAAGAAGACCGAATCGAGCTAGCTCTACAGTGGTGACTGTCACTTGCATTGCATCCATTTAGACAGTAGAAGCCCAATAGAATGCATTCTTTCATACACTTCATTGTGCAACCAACAGGCTGCTGGTTTGTTGAATGAATGTTCTACAACGCTAGCGCTCGCAGCGCGTAGTGGATCTCTACTGCGGATGGGCGATCCGCGGCCTTGAAGCTTAGGCACTGGAGTGCCAGGCTCCGAACGCTCTCGGGGCACTCGTTCGAGAGCGAAGGCACCAGTTCGCCCACGCTCACCCTCATGGCGATGCGCGTGTTGGTCGGACGCTCATTGTTGGTACTACCACCATCAGCACCGCTATCGTTGATGTACTGGGCGTACGGGTGTCGGCACGTATCAATCTCGACTAACAGAACACCAAAGGAGTAGATGTCGGCCTTCTCCGTATACCGCTCGCCCTGCAGCACCTCGGGCGCGATCCACGCGACGGTGCCCACATCAGCGGTCATAGTCTCTTCGAGACTCACCTCTCGACTGATGCCAAAGTCGCTGAGCTTGGCGTCCCCAGCCTCGTTCAGCAGCACGTTCTTGGCCTTGAGGTCGCGGTGGATGATCGGACTCGAGAACGAGTGCAGGTACACGAGCGCCTCGACAATGTCGAGCGCCAGCAGGCTCTTGCTCTTCACATGCTGCGAGGACTCGGCCCACTCCTCTGGGTTGGGCTGGCAATAAGTACGGAGTGTGCTCGAGAGATCTCCGCCGCACATGTACTCGATGATCACAGCGACGTCGAGCAGCGTGCTCCAGGCGACACCAATGAACTCGACAATCTTCGGGTGTTCGAGACCAGCACACAGACGGATCTCGTCCATGAAGTTCTTGACGGCCTTGATGCTCTTCGCCTTCTCCGGCAGCAGCTGCTTGACTGCGACCTCGCGACCACGGTAGGCCGCCAGGTGGATGACACCAAAGCCGCCCGTGGCGATGCGGTCGACCAACAGGATCTCGGATTGCGCGATCCGGTACGCGATCAGTCGCTCGTCGTTGCGCACGTCGTTGCTCAGGTACTCCTGCGAATACCCTCCACTCGAGCTGTCGTGCGACTGGAAGAGATGACTGGAAGTCGACCGCAGCGAAAAGCGCTTCTTGTGTCGACTGCCAGCACCACCACGTCGACTGGGGCTGAAGAAGTAGCGGTAGCCGAAGAACGCGGCTATCAGGAGCAGTACACTGCCGACGCACACGAGGGCGATGATCAGCGTGGAGTTGCCTACAAGCGCCACACAGGAGTGGTTCAGGAACGACGAGTAAGTCACCACTGTATGACTCTATGCATCTCAGCTTCCCCGTACCTGACCCCGTCGAGATTCTCCCTGATACAGTGTTGCCAGCGATACCTGGGTATCTCTCGTTGAAGAGATCGTCTGTAGACCAGCGCACAGTGTTAAAACCTAGGTTTCCAAGTCGATAGAGACGTGGAAACAGTGCTACTCGCTACCTGAGATGACGCAGATCTCGATGCCACCATTGAGCGTGAGCTTCGATGCGCTATTGTCGGCGCACGTCGGTTGTTGGACAACAACGGAGAAGCTCTCGATGCTCTGAAATACGACGCGATCGGACTCGCGGATCTCAAAGTCCAGGATGCGATTCCCAGTCAGGTCGCTTTAGAAACGCGTGAGCATCAGCGAGCGAATCGTCATTGGAGAGTTGAAAGCAAAGATGACGTCTGGACAGAATAACACGATGACTTACAGTGTCGAGAGCGCGATGGGGAACTTGACGCCGCGGATGGTATTGATGCCGCAGTGCGCGCAGGAGCTGCTCACAGCACAGTACACAGGCACGTCAATGGTTTTCTATAGCGTTAACCAGCAGACTCAGAAGCTTTGAGACAGGACTCACATAGTCTCGAGGGTGTCCGGGAACGCGATGTTTTCCAGTGCTGAGATGCTGTTGTTGTCGGCGAACCTGGTCATCAACGCCAGAACGAAAGCGAAGAAGGTCACGCAGTGAGAACCCTCGAGTAGGACAGACTACTCGCCCACTTCGTTCATAAAGTCATTTCGTTGGTCGTACGTACAGCGTTTCGATGTGGTCTGGCAGCGGCAAGCTCAGGTTCGTCAACTGATTTTCTCCGATGTATCTGTGATCAATACGATGACAATGAGACGGTGAGTTACTCAAATGTACACACACACACACACACACACAGAGGGACATACGCGAGGGGGTCCACACACACAACGCTTACAGGGTGCGCACTGAGGCTGGGATCTTCCCAGCGGGGATCGAGGTCAGCGGGTTGCCTTCAAAGTCCCTATCAGCATTCAAAAAGGAGTCACAGAATGAGGACCCAGCACATGCAGTACCACCGCAGAAGCCAATATGTGGTATACAAGTAGCACATCTGCTCACAGCTCATTCACGTTGGGTCCGATCGCGATGCTCTCGAGGCTCGTGAGCTGGCAGAAGGCGAGGATCCTACATCATTCACAGTGAGAGTAAGCTCAGCAGCAAGCCAATATCGCGCAATTCAGACCCGCAGGCTCACGTACACGTGGAAGATCGTGGTGTCCGCGGAGAAGTTGGCGCTCTCGATCGGGTTTGAGTCCAGGTATCTACAGTATCAGCCCCCAGGCCACCCGCTCAGTACGAGTAAACACAGAAGCATCAGCCCCAGTCCATTACGAAAACGCACATGCGGCCGCAGGGCGGGTAGCTCGCGACAACCGCGATGTCGGACGCGTTCACGAGGAGCTCCACGGCGCCGTCCTCGCCCGGAGTCGTGGGGACGGTCTTGGCGGAGCAGTCGGGGCGCAGCACCACGGCTTCGCTCGCGTTCTGCTGCGACTGGAAGAGCGTCACGCGCGCCGGCGCGTCCAGTCCGAGCTGCTCGCAGCGCAGCGCCGTCGCGGGGCTAAGGGCCGTGATGGCCAGTACCGGCAGCAGCAGCAGCATGGCCGTCATCGAATAGGCGAATGCGCGCGGTTGCTGAGGTGGAGCGCAGTGGCGATGGTGGTCCGGTTGTGGAGCTTTCCATTTGGGCGGTGGGAAGGGGGACGGCAGAGCCGGGCCATCGGAAGCGCGTCACTCAACCTCCTTTACGGATAGTCCGCCTTAACATACCGAATCTGCTGCATCCACCCCATTTGCAATACGACAAGGCGCTCTGTCCCTGTGAACGGCAGCATATCCCACTCGCATAAGCATACGCCCATGCATCCCTTTCGAAAAGCGGAAGCCGAACCTCCCCTTCTTCTCGTCGCTCATCACTTCGCGCGAGAGAAGAAGAAGAAGAAGATCGCACTCCCACCCACTCCAAAAGAACGCGGAAACCCCCGCGATCACGACGAATTCGAGCCTCCTCCCAAGAAGTGCGCGCGCAAAACCAGCGTCCGGCAGTGCGTCGTCGCCGAAGGGGTGCGTCTGCGCTTGAGGGGAAAGAAGGTCCCACCTGCGGCTCGGAAGAACGATCGCTTGTTGTCGCACCCCGAGACCCATCTCCTTTTCTGGGAAAGAAAAAAGTCAGTCAGATTGGTTGGCTGCAGTGACCAATGGCCACGCACTGTTGCTGGTTGCGACTTGAAGAGCTCGTTGCAGTTTATCCTACGGATACGGAGGCTCTCTGCTGACACAGGTCTCTGTGTTTCGCTTGGCTGTAAAGAGACTCGAGGTGAGGCTGCGCCGCAGTCGCCCGGCGCTGGAGCTCGGCCGCTCCTTCTTCGCAGTATCTTGCTCAGCTGATAGCTCGAAGGCGACCACGGGAGCTGCTTGTGTGGTGGAGGTAGGCCGATTTTCTGTGAGGAGTGAAGCGGCGCTGTTCAGCTGCTGCTGCCTAGCGACATTCGACTGGTGCTGCGCCTCGACTTCATGGGCGAACAGCGCCAGCTTGTGTTCCTGCAATGCAGTGCACGCACGGCTGTGAGTCGGCGTTTTTGCCAGCAGCCTCACACGACATCACCCGACCTCAAAGCTTCTATACAAACCCGTGTCCTTTGCGCCGCTTCGGTCTCTTCCAGTTCAGCCCGCGCGTCACGGAGCTGCTCTCGCTGCCTCTCAAACTCTGCGGTCGTGCCCTCCACTGCTGCGATGCGAGATGCAAAGTCCTCTTGCGTCATAGAACTCCACTCCATTCGCTCAACCGCCCGCATCTCTAGCTTTGCAAGCTTCTCAGCTTGAGCGGTGAGAGCTCGTTCGACGAGAGCCATGTCGCTTGTCTGCACCCGAAGCAGCTCGCGCTGGGCTGCTAGCTGTGCACACGCGAACGCAGATCGTCAACCTGGGTTAGCATCGCGTCTTGAAGCCAACACTCTTGTTGTTGGAAGACCTGACCTCTTGCTGCGCAGTAGCGACTTGGGTCGTCTTGCGCTCGTACTGCTCCCGAAGCTGTCTCTCGAGGTTCTCGTATTGCTTTCACAGAAAGAACAGAATGAGTTCAGATTCAGCGATGCAAATGAGGACAGAGCAAAATCGATACGAGGATTCTCCGAGCGGCTTACACTCTCTCGCTCAAGCTCCCACTTGGATCGCTGGGCGGCGGCTTCGCGCTCGCGCAGCGCGTCTTTCCGCTCGAGCTCCGTGCTCAATGCGCTCAGTTCAACCGCTTTCTCACTCAGCACGCGCTCCTTCAGGATGAGCTGCCAATCGATATGGATCCTCAGACGCTTGTTACGGTGAAAACCAGCATCAATCGGCAGCTGGCAACAGTACGAACATGCTTCTCGCGCTCCGCCGCACGTTCACGGGTGAGCTTGAGCTCCTGTTATCATACAAAGCCACAACACTCCGGTAAGGGACATAGTCCATTTTGGTAGCAGAGCACATCCACCACGACGCACGTCTTCTTGCACGACGAGCGCAGCCTCGCGCTCTTCTTGTTCTTTGCCGGTGCTCTTGCTGTTGTTATTGTCGCTCTGCTCAGACTCCGTACTTGCTGCTCGATGCTGCTTCTCTTCCAGCGCCTCGTGCAGGCGCGACTCGAGTCGCATGATCTCCTGGATACGAGTATCGAGACCCTTCTCTTTCTCGGCGACGCGCTCCCCCGACTCTTGCAGCGACATCTCCATCATGCGCACGCCCCGCTCGCGCTCCTAGAGCATCACAAAGAGTCTCCTTAGCTCAGCTCAGCCCATCTTCAGACCAATGTACGACGAGCACAGATCGATAAGTAACCTTGAGCTCTTTCTGGTCTTTCAGAAATGCCGCCTAGAGTCAAAACGAAGCACACACAGCATGAGGCGCTTATATCCACCGCACACACTCGTGCCGTATTCAAGAATGGAAACACTACGCACGCGAAGAGCGTTCAAGTGGCGCTCGTCCTCCCACAGGCGCTCTTGGTTGCATCGGATCTCTGTTTGTCATGTAGTGAGGACCACGCGTGAGCAAGCCACTGCTGTTGAGGAGGGAGGGGATCAACTTGTGCAAGAACTCTGACCTGCGAACGCGGGATCACGCGCAGCTTTCCGTCGATCCGACTTATGCCAGCACGCAGGCGGACAGTAGCGTTAGGTAAACCGAACTCACGCCAGCCTTCATAGAGTAAATGCGCGCTCACCTGGTCGCTGTCGCCGCCATCCTCGTCTTCGCCGTCACGCCGCTCGTCTCTTCGCTCGCGTCTGTAGCTGGTCCCACTGCCTGGACGGGAGCTGCTCGCCTTCGCTGCTTGCACGTGGCTGCGCAACGCCCTGAAGCCGCCAGTGCACTCCATTCTCTTTGCGTCTGTCTTGAAGACGCTCAGCCTCTCCTCGCAAGCTGCATAGCAGCAGTTAAATCACAGGAGCACGTTGACTAAGAATAGCGCACCGCTCGTGCGGCAAATGACATCCCCATTCGGAACCAGTCAGTCGTGTCAGCGGTGAGTTAGCAGCTGCCATCGTTCAGAGGCTCAGGAGCTCAGGAGCTCAGGAGCTCAATAGCGCATGCTTGCGTGGGCTTTGCTCGCTGAGCTGGAGCCATCTTCAGTTTATTATTGCGGACACAACTCGAAATGGTTGTGTGACCCACACTCGTCACCTGCTATAAAAGCTCATCTCTCAATAGCACCGCCAACATTCCATGATAAAGAGGCTACAGCATTAGCTTGTTGGTCTACATTGACGATAACGAAGGGTTTCTGCTTAATAAAAGCGCTAATAAAGCGCACATTGCATCATCGTTTTGAACTCGCCTCTTTCGTGATCCTTGTCACGCGTTCGTTTGCGAAGGTCACGAGAACGACGAGCTCAGTCTCGAATTCGCCATCCTCCTCCTATCGCCATGGCCGACCACGCGACGACCTCCGAGGCCACGGCCGCTGACGCCCCTAGAGCACCACGCCCGCGCATCTCTCCTGCAAAGGCCGCGGGCGTGGCGCTGGTGCTGCTGCTGCTCACGCCCGTGTGGATCTGCTACGGCGTGTTGGGCAAAGTGCTCACGGCGTCGTCCAAGACGCTCTCTCGCGCGGGGCTGGCGCTGCTCACGCTGTTCGCGGGCGTCGTGTTACTGGAAGTGTACCTCGTGGAGATGCAGCACGGCCACACGTTCGTGGAGATCACGAGCGAAGACGACGCGGACAAAGTGCGCCACGAGCTCGAGAGCGCGCGCGATTTCCTGCAGCTGCTCGCGCTGCTGGGCTTCGTGCTCGCGGCGCTCGTCGTGGGCCAGTGGCGCTTCCATGCGCTGCTGATGACGGCCCTCGACACGCCGATCACGACGGCCAACGGCATCCCGCTGTTAGTGGATATGCTCGCGCCGCTCTTCTTCGTGGTGCTGCTCTGGGAGAGCGTCTACGCGCTCAAGCACTGGCAGTTTGTCACCGGCTTGACCATCGGTAAATTGTATGCGCTTGTCATGTAGCGCTTCGCTATCACTGACTCGCTGATATTGTTCTGCTGTTGTAACATAGTGGGCTTTGCGCTCGTGTTCCTGCTGACGCCGCTCGTCGTCGCGGTCTCGCACGCGAAATTCTGGATCCCAGCACGCTACGAGGAGCTCGAGCGCATCGAGCGCGGGATCCTGAAGAAGAATGTCCACGTGCCCTTCGAGATGCTCAAGGTCGCGGGGCTGGGTACGGTCTACGTGCCCTGCACGTCCGCTGCTGCCAAGAAGGAGGACAAAAAGACACTCGTGCTGGTGCATGGCTTCGCAGCGGGGAACGCGCTCTGGGCTTGCGTAAGTGGTGGCGCACTTGAACTTTGTATAGTGCTATGTGGAATGACTGCTGACTGCTGCGTTTGCCTTGTAGAACCTGGAGCACCTGGCCAAGTCGTACGACGTGGTGCGTATTATTGTTGCTTGGCGGCGTTCGATCACGAGGGATGTGGGTGGCTTGCTCATACTGAACTGTTGCTGTTGTTGCTATGGTGCAGTATGCGATTGAGTGGGTGGGCACGGGCCGATCGGATCGTCCAGACTTTGCTTCCTACGAGGTACGGAAGCGACCAGGGCGGCTTGTTGTTGCGCAGTCGAGTTGCCTCGAGGGAATTCTTATCGTTTTGCTGTGTGCGTTATGGGAAACCGAATTAGCAAGAAGACGCGGATGCGATCTTCGTGAACGCGATCGAAGAATGGCGCAAGGAGCTCAAGGTACTAGCCCATCCCATCATTTGTGTCCCGCATCCCTGTATTTAACGACTAGTCTCACGTGTCTCACTATTCATGACCAACAGATCGAGAAGTTCTACCTGTGTGGCCACTCGATGGGGGTACGTGCTCTGCTGCTCGTTCCCTGCTCAATAGTAGTGCTCTTTTTTTTACTGATTGTGCTGTTGATTTTTCCATACCCAGGCGATGTTCGCCAGCTCCTACGCCGTGCGATTCGCTGATCGCGTCGAACATCTCGTGCTCGTGTCGCCAGCGGGCGTTGGTCAGCTGCCGGCTGCGCGTCCGCAGCCGCTGGGCATCAAGATCTTCCGCTTCTTGTGGAACCTACGCCTAACGCCAATGGTGAGCCTACGCTTTGTGATTCTGAGCCAAACAGTGTTGAATGCTCATGCCCTGACGATTGTGCGCCACTGAATGTAGAGCGTGATCCGGTACGCAGGACCCTTTGGCCCCGCGCTCCTGCGCTTCATCTCGGCCGCGCGCGTGAGCGTCATGCCCGAGTCGAGCGCGATCAAGCGCGGCCTCATCCCCATGGAGACGGTCGCCGAGTACTGGTACCACAACTGGGCGCTCAAGAGCTCGGGCGAGATCGCCATGCACACGCACCTGCACCCAGTACGCCAACTTCTATAAGATACCTCCGAGTCTGGTTGTGGGCTTACAGATTGACTGACTGGTTGATACTTGTCTACAGGGCGTGTTTGCGCGCAAGCCGCTGTGCGAGATGCTGACGCCAGCGACCATCAAGGTCCCGATCACGTTCATGTACGCGCGAGTCTGGTTTCTTCTGCATGTAGCTGGAGGCTATGAACTGATGGCTGTGCGCTGTCTATGACTGATCAGGTATGGCGGCGGCCCTGACTGGATGGACTCGATCCACGGCGAGAAGGTACGATCGGTACCTCGGCTTGACTGCATGCCCTTCCTGTTTGAAGCTCCATACTGTGGTGGCTAACGTTGCGGCATGTCCGACCTGTGATGTTGATAGCTCGCGGAGACTTTCGTGGGCCACCAGCGCGTGCACGTGACGAAGGTGCCGCTCGCGGGCCACCAGGTCTTCATGGACAACGTCGAGGCGTTCAACACGATGCTCACGGACGCCCTTTCGGCATAAAGATAGAGAGAGAGTCGTCAACGCGCCAGACTTCTGTGAACAGAAGGCTTCGTTGAATTTTACAGTGTTCATTTGAATTTCAGCCCACTTCGAATGGCGTGCTCCACAACGATGAAGTTGCCGAGACCCACCGAGGCGGTCCAGTTGTACGAGACGACTCAGCCGTATTCGGATTCCTGTGGGGATTCGCTTCGAGCGCCTCGAAGTCGCCGAATTCCGGCTTCAAGCTCGTCAAGCTCCAGCTCGGAGTCCATTTTTGCTCAAAGGCTGTCAATATTTATACTTTGATTGTTGATGCCGTTTTGCTGATTATGAGTACCGAAAGTGACGGTCGTCATCATCACTCTGCTCATCGATCCGATTTCATTTGGTTTCACGATGGGCTCAAATGCACTCTGAACGATGAAACGCATCCATCGCTGACCTCCTCCCCGGCCATTTCGGAACTCGCTTCGAAGCCCAAGAGACAGACAAACAAGCGAACGGCGACCGCCACCGCCGCTGGCACGCCCTCGACCTGCGTGCCTCTGTGTATGGTGCTTGTCCATCAGCCTCATAGGCTCGTCGCGTATTCATTCTGGTCAGGAATGCTGCTACATCTCCTAGGGTTCACCACAAAGGGACGCTTCTGGGAATGGGTGCCCGCGAGCTACCAGCGGCTCGAGAGCGTCGAGCGCAGGCTCCTGGAGAGCAACATCGCGTCGCCGTTCGAGATGACGAAGGTCGCGAGCCTCGGGAC
>JAASFQ010001043.1:0-10941 GCA_023333845.1 Globisporangium polare | reverse complement strand
GAACGGCGGACGCACTGTTCTTAACCGTCGACACACAAAAGGGAGGCGTGTTACGAACTACTTTGGTGATGCTTTCCTTTTCCTTTTTGAACTGTGACTGATCATGCTGAACTGTTCGATTTGCTCACAAATCAGCCACAACGTTTATGAAGTCCACGCACGTCGAGCTGCCGGAGACGAGCAAGGCTGTCAACCTCGCTGCCGAGCCGCGTCGACGGACCTCGCGCCGACATCGCAGTTTATTCCTGGATCTCTCGGCGCCACTTGCCCGACCTGCAGCTGCTTCTCGGCAACTTGGCGCACTGGCGCGTGCCGCCGAGGGTACATAAAGCTGGCAATAGCTGTGCGTAGGCGCCCGCCTCCCAGCTTTGCTCACAGCATCCACCTCTCCGCCGTTGCGAATGAGCTCCGCGATCATATCGACGCCTCCTTTTTGTGCGGCAGTGAATAGCGCTGTCTGGCCGCTCTCTCCATCGGTCTCGTGCACCGACAGACCTTGCTGGAGCCAGAATCGAAGGTCGTCGAGGTTGCCTTCCCACACCGCGTTGTGCAGCGCCCCGGGGTTGTGCGCTCGCAGCCTCTAGAGCCGCTCATCGACAGTCTCAGTTGTTGCAGTATTCGTGGTTGCTCGCTGGTCCGGTTGCTCGTCGGAGGCGTTGGAAAGGAAGAAGCTGATAGTTGCGGGCTCGAAGTGCGCGAGGTTGTCCTCTTCTGGACGATTCATCGGAGTGGAGTCGTGAAAGCAACAGAGCGAGCCCTGTGAGAGTGCGAGTTTTGGGTGCGCTTCACACGGCGAATTCGATTGTAAGCGAGGGAGTTGAGACTCGTGCTGGTCGACGACGCGCATCTCAGATGTGGTTTGATTGAATCGTAATCGATTTCAACCAATGAAAACGACAACGGTTCCCACCCCTCGGAGCGGAGCTCGCAGAAAGGTTCGGCCACAAACTCGAAGCGACCGCAGAGTGTTCGCCCGCGAAGAACGCACATCATCGCGTTCTGCTACTCAAACGCACACAGACTCGAGCGTTCCCACCACCGCACGCATTTGAGATATGGGCGTTGACTTTGACAACGACTCGAGCATACTCGGGATAACTCTGAATGTAGGATACCACGAAAGCTGTCAAGCGAAGTTCACATACTGAACCAGAAACCAAGTTTCATTCCTTGCCCAGCTTCCTCAAGGTTCTGGGTACCAGATGCAGCCTCAATGTGAAAACAACAACCTGGGCTCTGTCTCATCACGACCGGTCGTTTGTTGGCACGCACTGCGAGTACCACTGATTGGCGAATTTGCAGTGAGAGCCCGCGATGCAGTTCGTGTTCCCCTTGTAAAACTCGCCGCCGCATTGACTCCAAAGTGCTGCCGAGTCCGGGTCGTGGATCGGCACGCACTGGAAGAACCACTCGTTGATCACGTCGCACTGGTAGCCGTCCCAGCACCGCAGCTTCGTGGTGTCGCCGTCGGGGAACGTGCCCGAGGCGTACTGGAAGTAGTTGAAGTCGCGGCCTCCGCACTGCAGCCACGACGGCACGGTGTCGAACTGGAACACGTCGTGGGGCTTTGGCGGGTTGGTCGCTGGAGATTTTGTAGGCATTGGGCTCTCACTTGATGAAGGTAAAGGTGTCGCTGGTGGAGTGGACGGAGGAGGGATGTCAGGATCTGGCTCGTCGCTGCCGGAGCTGGACGAACTGTCATGCGGTGATGAGCCAGTCTTAGAGCCATCCTTGCTCGGTGCCACAGGCTTCTCTGTCGCTGGAGGAGGAGGACCGTGCGAGCCTGAGCCGGTCGAGCTGGGATCTTTACTTGATGGTGGTGGTGAGGCTGAGCCAGACGTCGACGCATCGCTAGCTGGAACCCAGTCGGCTGGCAAACACTCGGAGAACGTATCCGCCAGTGGCACGCAGACCCAGTCGAGGATGCAGGTCTCGTTGCCTTCGTACCCAGTGCCGCCGCACTGACCAAATGGACCGATCGAGTCCCCCCACACGTCGGACGTCACGTCGTTCGGCCACGTCCAGTTGGTCCAGTCGATGTCGAAGCCATCGCCGACACCATCGGGGCCATCGTCTGCGTCCGGCTCCTCCGAGTCATCGTTGCCGCTGCTATCAGCCGAGGCCGAGTTGTCGCTCAGTGCCACGTCGGCGTCCCCAGACTCGAACACGTGGATGCGCAGGTGGTAGCCGGCACTCTCAGCGAGCACGGAGCTAAGGCTCGTCGAGGCTACTGCGAGCAGAAGGGAAGCGAGATGCCAGCGGCGATAGACCATGGTGCTCGTGAGCTTGGTCGCTGGTGCTGGTGAGAGGCGAGAGCTGAGTGGGCAATTGCACTGCGCGCTCGTAGCAGAAGCAAAAGTGAGAAGCCTGGGACGCTTCTTGATATAGGCGCTGGCTGGTGCGAGAGGTCGATAGAAAGAGAGAAAGCAGTCGATCTCGCGAGTTGCGTTTGGCAGAGAGATCCGATCTCGTTCGCGCCTCATAAGACGGCGCTTGCTCGGATCGCAAGCAGCCATCGATCGATCGTTTCAGAAACCGAGCGACGACTCGAAATATTCTTTCGTTAACGTCTAATTCTGGACGCGAAAGAACGCAACGCATCGAGCAAGTGGTGATGAGCGGCGACGCGACTATTGCGATGGCCAAGCCTTGATGATCGACGGCGAATGATCTGTCGGTCCGCGATGCAACCGGCTGAGCGTGGAGAAGTTACAGCAAAGCGTCCTCGGCCAGTCCATCGGCGAGAGCGCCACGCACGCACACTTTCCTCGCACCTGGCACTGCAGCATCCACGCAGCGGATCGGCCAGTTTGTGCTCACCAAAAGTGAAATCAAATCTGAGCTTGAAGCCATTCGATGATGACAACTTCCGTGCGATTGCCACTTCAACAACAGATGGCATGGCACGGCACACGGCGGGTTGTCCTCCCGCCTCTGCACCTCCTGACTCCGAATGCACGAAATGTTAGTGAGCGTCGAAGCTGGTGTTTATGTGAGAGAACTGGATACCGCCGTGATAATAACTGCAGCGACTTCGAGCGGAACAGTTCTACGCAAGCAGTTGACGTGAAGGCGAATCGAACTTCTCAAGAAATATGGATGGGTCATCGTTCGTATTGGTAAGTGCAGAATTTAGCTATGGAGAGCCCACTCACGCTTCATCTTGGTGGTGGTGTTTGTGTACCATGGCGTGGAATGTCGACTTTGTGCTGCTCGTGGCGGAAGACGACGCCTTGGAGTCATAGAGCTCATCGACACTCGTCAAGTTGGGGAGAATAGACTGAATCGCCTTGAGGTCCGCAAAGTTGAGCGCCGGTAGCGACTCGAGGCACGTCGTGTTCACTTTCTCGACAGCGCCGCCGCTGAGGACGTAGGACGCGACGATCTGGAAGCCGCACTGTGTGTTGTCACCGAAGACAGTCGGATGTGAGGCTGTGCAATGAGCTCCGTTCTCAAACTCGACCAGGAGCTTGTTGTCGCCCTTGAGGTTCTCAAACTCGCTCACGCCCCCCTCGCTTGGCGTCATGAAGTCCAGCTTCCCATTCACAACGAGAGCGCTCGCTTGCTTTGGGATCGTGGCGAACTTGCTCCAGTACTTGTCGCGCTTGTAAACGAACGGCGGGTGGTCGAGGAGCTCGGCGAGGTCCATTTCCGGTTCCATGTCGGTGAAAACGGTGCACGACGGGTTGCTCTTGTTGGCCGTGAAGACGCAGTTGTCCATATATTCGTACGACAGGTCGCTCGAGAAGATGCCGTCGTCAAAATTCTTGACCTCCTCTTTCCACGTCGGGGACGGGAACGTCCACATCTCGGACGCCTTGATGAGACCCGAGAGGAAATCCGACATTCCCGCCACCTTGTCGAGCACCGTAGCCGAGACTTCTGGCCTCATTGTCAAATTCAGCGCCGTGGTGAGGAACTCGACGTCATCTGCTTCGCATTTGAAGATCCGATGCATGATCGCTGGGATCAGCAAGCGACACATGATGTCCCCAGTCAAGACATCCAGGTAGTTCCGCAGAGTCGCTGATGGAGCTGTGTCGTTGCCGTAGATCTCCTGGATCAGAGCCGCGCACTTGTTCTTGCTAGGTGGAGGCGTGTCGAGCGTCTTGTAGACTGCGCGCCAGGCGTTGGTCAGATTGCCGTACTTCTTGATCTCCACCGAGAGCTTGGAGCGACAGAACTTGTCGTCCTCGCACAGCTTCACGAAGCGCGTGTCTGATACACAGTAAAGCGAGCGTTAGTGGTTGGCATTGAGTCAAAGCAGTAGCATGATTAACCAGCGCACCTGTTGGCAGGTTGATGGTGTTCCAGTTGGAGAAGGTAGGGTCGTCTTCCGCGACGACACCGTCGAGGATGTAGCCTTTCACCTTCGCTGGCGCCAAGTGCATGATGCGCTCAGCGAAGTACGTGCCGTAGCTCATGCCAAAGACAAACGTGTCGACTTGCGGTCCGTAGAGCCGGTCGACGAGGTACTCGACGTCCTTTGCTGCGCTCGTGACCGAGTACGCCTCGGTGTGGTTGTCCATCTGGAAAAGCAGGTCCTTGATGCAGTTGGAGTACTCCGAGTACCAGGGTCTCACGCCACCGGGACTCCCCGACGCGAACGCCTGGGCCGCCTGGCACTCGAGGAAGTTGCTCCGCCCCGTGCCGCGGTGGTCGAGTGTGTAGAAGTCCACTTTCTCCTTGGTATGCTTGGTCATGTTCAGCATAATGCTCTCCACTGCGTGCTCAGGCAAACAAAAACGGCAGCCAATCGTCAGTGAAGATCGCGACACCAATGCAGTGGGCCCATAGCGAGGAGCTACACAACTCACTGTTGGCTGAGGACGCCCCCGGCCCGCCCTGCAGGAACCAGAGCGCCTTGCTCGCAGCGGGCTTCGTCTCCGTTGGGTCAGCGAGCAGTCTGCGCACAAACACGTCGATGGTCTTGTCGCTCTTGCAGATGCCTTCGTGGCACAACGGCACCACCACTTCCGCGCATTGGAACGCTGTAGCATACGACGCGGTCGCCGAGGCATTCTTGCGGGCCACGGACAAGCCGCACGGGTACCACCCGTTGATCTGCTGCAGAATGGAGGAGCCGCCACTGCCTGCAGCAGCAGTAGAGCTGCTGGGAAGAGCGAGGCTCAGCAGCGCGAGAGCAGCGACTGCCAGGGGAAGGCGCATGACTGATCGACTGTGCGTTGGGCTGCTGTGTTGGGAAATGAGAGCGAAGAAGGGGCAGGGCGTGAAAGCCACCGCCACTTTCGACTCTTTGGCTCACAAACAACGGCCGCTCGTTCCACTCCGCTTCGCGTGCGAATTGAACCCAGCGGAAATGAAATAAATCAGGACGCAAGTCAACGAAATGTGGATTGTGACCAGCAGCGCAAAAGAAAATCCAGCGTTTTGACCGCCAGCCGCTTTCAAACAGCAGCCAACTGCTGTTTGGCTTCGTGCTGATTTATTTGCGGTGAATACGTATGCGGAGTGAATGTCCATCCTTGCCCACAAATGCCAGCACTGCATTTGTGTACTTGTCAATAACATTTGAGCATGATTTTTCTCTGACTTGCCAATCAAACAGCCCTTCCCCTTGCGTGTCAATGGCTTCAAAGCCCTTCCACCCTCTCTTCAAAAAGCGCGCTTCCAAATGACTCTTCGATCCAGCAGCGCGTCACTCCTTAACGCACCTCGTTCCGCACAAGCAGCTCGCTCGCAATGCGCGTGCTGTCGACCGCGCTTCTGCTCTTCGGCGGGCTCCTGGCCGCTAGCGTTCCCGCCTCGACGAGCGCTGCCACAGCGACCCAGCTGCGCCTCAATGGCTGGTACCCGTGCACGTACTCGACGACGCTTGGCGGCGCCAACTCGTCCATGATGCCCTTCGAGTGCGCTGAAGTGGATGTGCCGCTCTGCCACGAGGGTGTCTGCAAGAGCGACAGGATGATCAACCTCTTCGTGCGCCGTCTGCTTGCAAAGGCGAAGCCAGCGGACGCGAAGCGCAAGGCGCTCTGGCTGCTTCAAGGCGGGCCGGGCGAGTCGTCCTTCGTCTGTACGAGCCGTGACGTGGAGTTCACTGTGCAGCTTACGTCGTACGTTCTTTGCATTTGGTCTGACGTGTGCGTATGCACTTGATGTCTGGTGTTGCTGCTTACAGTGGAGAGCGACATGGCCAACATGAACCAGTTCCTGGGCCACTCGGTCGATCTCTACACCGTTGACCATCGCGGCACGGGGCGAAGCACGTTCCTCGAGTGTCAGGCGGCGCAGGCGTTTGCCGCGGGCAGTCCAGATGGCGTGGCGCCATCCATCAACGAGATCCCCAACTGTGTGCGCGACATCCTCTTCCAGATCGACAACCACACAGAAGCGTTTTCGGTCACGAGCGCGGCAAAGGACGTGAAGTACCTCGTGGAGAACCTCTACGATGACAAAGTCGACACCTTCATCTACGGTGTGAGCTACGGCACGTACTGGAACAGTCGCATCATGCACCTGGCGCCAGAGACCGTGAAGGGCTACATCCTCGATGGCATCGTCGACGAGAGCTCGCCGACCTTCACGACCTTCAACTCCAAGCGCATTTCAACCGGTACGTACATGCTCCGTGCTGTTTCATTTGGTGTCCGTGGTGCTATCCTTCATCCGCCGTTCTAATTCGCTCTCCTATATCGATTCGATAGAGAAACGCTTTGTCGAGCTCTGCGAAAAGGACAAGTTCTGCAGCTCCCAGCTAAAGGACGAGATCAAGCAGCACGGGAGCGTGACAAAAGCCTGGAAGGCGATCTTCGCCGACCTCGACAGCGCCAAACCTACGCGGAAGGCGTGCGCCGACTTGCTGCGCAAGGTGTATCCCAATGGCTCACCCTCGTTGGGCTTGCGCAACGAGTTCTCGGAGATGGTGGGCCTTCCACACAAGCGTCTGCTGGTGCCAGCGATCATGCACCGCCTGCACTTCTGCGAAGCGCAGGATGTCAAGTTCCTCAAGTTCAATGTCTTCGGCGACCCGGACGCGTTTGATACAGACACAGAGACCCCTGCGACGGCGTACGACCAAATCCAGAGCAACTCCGTGTTCCTTGCGCAGCTCATCAAGGCTTCCGAGATGTGGACGACTCCGTCACCATCCTGGAAGAGCCAGATGCAGGACTTTGACGCTGGTCTCTTCTCGTACAACGCGACGCTCGACTTCGCAACCTACTGCTACTTCACCGCCGACTTCAGCGACCCAGCGTGTGCGGGACTCGTCGAGCTGCACCCAGAGATCAACTTCAAGACGCTCGAGACGCCAAAGTTCACGTACACGCCCGAGAAGGAGTACTGGAAGAAGTTCGCCAAGATCCCAGACCACGCGAGCGCACTGCTCTTCAACGGCGAGCTGGACTTCCTCACCACGAGCGAGTGGGGTATGCACGAGTACGAGGGCCTGGAGGGCGAGAAGATGGTCGTGAACTTCAACTACGGTGGCCACGGCTCGGGCATGCGCCCGTCGACGTTCAGCGACAAGACCAATTGCGGCTACCAGATCGCCGCGAGTTTCGTGCTCCAGGGCGGCAAGGTCGAGGAAGTGGACACTTCCTGCATGGCCACGCTGCCGCCCTTCAGTTTCTCGGACATTCTGGCGATCCAGTCCATTTTCCCAACCATGTTGACTGCAGATGCGCTCTACGACTCGGCCGAGGCGTAACCGGGATGTGGAAGATCGATGGAGCGAACCAAGAGAGGTGCCAGCCAGGGTCACCTGTGCAGCCTGTCCGGCTCGTACCAGTCTTGAAAGCACGCCCAGCTTCGTAAATCCAAACGCACTGCTTCACCAGCTCGTGCGTGTGTGCGTGTGTGTCAGGACGTCTTTTAACCCATCTAACAGGTCGAACCCACATTTTCAGATGGCTGGGTTGCACGCTTTCCACGGATTTGTGGTCAGGAAGGTCCGAGAGTCCCACGCGTGAATAAATCAGGTTGGAACAGCTGCCGACTGTGTTGAGGCTGTCTGGCGGCAGCAGTGCACGCCACCAAGTCTCCCTCACTCTCGAATTTGCGGCGGCTCCGACACACCCTTCGATCGTTGGCGTGCGAACAAGATGCACTCTGTTGCTCGACTTGTTGTCGCACTCGCGCTCGTCGCCTCGTCACTCCAGACGCCGGTCCACGCAGACGGCGCTGGTGCGACCCCTTCCAAGATCAACGGATGGTTCCCGTGTGATAAATCGGCGGCGGCTGCGCAAAACAGTGTAGCCCCGACTTCGCCACTATTCGAGTGTGCTGAAGTGACGGTGCCGCTGTGTCATGAGGGCATCTGCACGAGCACGAAGACAATCGACCTCTTCGTCAAGCGTCTGCTGGGGCATGGGCCGGCAGCATCGGCGCGCAAGGCGCTGTGGCTCCTGCAGGGCGGGCCTGGGTTCGCCTCGAGCGGAAGTATGAACACGTGCTCATTAACCATTGAGCGAGTCCGACTGTAGCCGTTCTAACTTCCGGATGTGCTGGTGTTTGTGCATGCAAAGTGGAAGGCTTCATGATGGCGTTCAATAGGACCATGGGCGGCAAAGTGGATCTGTACACACTCGACCATCGCGGTACGGGACGCAGCAACTACTTGGAGTGCCAAGCGGCACAGGCATTCGCTGCTGGCAGTCCGAACGGCGTAGACATCGACCTGGCGGAGATCCCCAACTGCGTCAAAGACATCATGTTCAAGATCGACAACCACGCGGAGGCTTTCTCAGTCACGAGCGCGGCCAAGGACGTCGAGCTCCTCGTCGATTTGCTCAATGGCAAGAACAGCCAAGTGTTTGTGTATGGAGCGAGCTACGGCACGCTCTTGACGTCCCGGGTGATGCACTTGGCGCCGAAGCGCGTCAAGGGCTACATCCTCGACGGCGTGATCGACGAAACCTCGGACGTCTTCACTTCCTGGAACGCGAACCGCAGATATCCAGGTACGGTTGGATCACCATCCATTTGTGCTGGAGGGGTGCGTTGGTTCTGATCCTGACTCGTGTGTTTGTGTGTTGAAAACAGACGCTCGCTTCGTCAAACTGTGTGAGAGCGACAAGTTCTGCAGCTCCAAGCTCTCCAAGGAGATCAAGGTGCAGGGCAGTCTGGCAGTCGCCATCCGTGCGCTGTACGAGCGACTCGACGCCGCTGCGCCTGGGAAAGACAAGTGCGCCGACCTCATGCGCGAGCTGAGGTGCGAAAAAAATGAAACGCCGTCGCAGACTCTGCGAAACAAACTTGGTTGGATGATCCAGGACACCTGGGATCGGATCGTTGTGCCCGCGATCTTCCACCGAGTCTACAATTGTGAGCCAGAGGACGTGGCTTTCTTGAAGAACTATTTTGACGATTCCAAGAAGGGATCGAAAGCCTCATCGACCGGACCAGTAATCGATCTCGTGGGGAGTGACTCGATGTTCCTCAGCTCGCTCATCGTTGCCTCCGAGATGTGGGCGACACCGTCCCCGTCCTGGGCTGACGAGGTCAAGTCGTTCGACCAGGGCCTCTTTTCGACGTCAATGGCCGGGCGATTCGACCGCACCTGCTTTTTTCGTGGTGACTTCAGCGGCCCCGTGTGCGACCACGCGATCAAGATGAACCCAAAGATCGACTTCGCGAAGCTCAAGACCACGCCATTCGTCTACAGACCAGACGAGTATTCCAAGAGGTACGCGCCGATCCCGAGTCACGCGAGTGTAATGGTGATCACCGGAGGTCTCGACTTCCAGACGGCGCAAGAAGAAGGCACGAAGCAGTACGAAGGCATGGAAGGTGGCGAGAAGATCCTCGTGAACTTTGAGACTGGCGGCCACTGCGCGGGTATCGCCCATCAGACAGCGAGCGACAGGTCCGACTGTGGATTCAAGATCATCTCCTCGTTCGTCGTTGAAAGCGGCAGCGTCTCAAAAGTGGACACAAGGTGT
The DNA here is from genome assembly GCA_023333845.1 of Globisporangium polare. Classification (NCBI taxonomy): domain Eukaryota; phylum Oomycota; class Peronosporomycetes; order Pythiales; family Pythiaceae; genus Globisporangium; species Globisporangium polare. The sequence continues at coordinate 1,039 of JAASFQ010001043.1, read as the reverse complement.
ATGGACGCGCTGCCAGCGCTCGATTTTGCCGACCTCGCGGCGATCAGAACCAAAGTCAACGTCACGTCAGTCCACGAGCTCTACGACTCCAAGCAGCCTAGTGATTGGATCGTGTGAACTTCACGCACTGTGAAGACTGAGGTCGAGTGCAAAGCGCAAGCATCTAGCACTGGGAAGCGACTCGCACTTCTGCTTGGTGCGACTCCCAAACCCTCAAGTCCACACAAGAATCAGGTGGGAATCATGGCATTCATGGAAGCCACGTCCTTTTTCTCCTTCACGATATCCGATACAAAATGATAGTCTCTTCGGTCGTGCGGCAGTTGAGCTGGAAAGTCAAACATCAGGCGTGTGAACCCACTAACTCAAGTGATAGGTGAAGAAGAGTGTGGAGGTGTGGTCTCATTCGCGAATTTGCATCCTGAGACGCACATCAAAAGAGCCAGTATGCGTGGATCCAAATCGCTTGTGCTCGGGCTCGCACTGGTCGCCCATATCCTAGTACCCCAGCTGTGTTCACAGCTTAGCGGCGCCGCCGCCGCCACTGGTGCAAAGATCAACGGCTGGTACCCGTGTCACAAGTCACTCGCCAGTCATCAGGCTCCGCCATCCGCCATCCCTCCATTCGAGTGTGCTGAGGTCCAAGCGCCGCTCTGCCATGAAGGGATCTGCTCGAGCGACAAGTCGATCGGGCTGTTCGTGAAGCGCCTGGTCGCCGAGAAGCCCATGATACCTCGCAAGGCCATGTGGTTCCTGCAGGGCGGACCAGGGTCTTCTTCGGCCACACGTACGTCTCGTTATCAAACTCTCAGTCAACATATCAGTCAAACATGGGCCTCTAATGTGCATTGCATGCTCTATCGCCTGCTTGTGTGCAGTGGAATCCCTCATGCTGGCATTCAACGCGACCACGCAGATGACCGTGGACATGTACACGCTCGACCACCGCGGCACGGGACGCAGCAATTACTTGGAGTGTCAGGCAGCCCAGGCATTCGCTGCTGGCAGTCCCGGAGGCACTGGCATCGACGTCTCTGAG
>JAASFQ010001042.1:0-10957 GCA_023333845.1 Globisporangium polare | reverse complement strand
GTCGACGACGAGAAAGGAGTCGACGATCATCCTGACGACGCACAGCATGGAAGAGTGCGAGGCGCTGTGCACGCGCGTGGGGATCATGGTGGGCGGTCGGCTGCGCTGCCTCGGAAGCGTCCAGCACCTGAAGAACCGCTTCGGCAACGGCGTGATGATCGAAATCAAGGTCGATCAAGCAGCCACGGCGGCTGTCGAGAGCCGTCTCGCGGAGTGTTTTGGCGCTGCCCCAGTCATGACCATCTCAAAGGACGAGCTTCGCAGCAAGTGCGAGAAGATGGGCGACGCGTCCTGGGCCGAGAAGATCACGATGGATCACTCGACTGGGTACGCGCTCGCAAGTGCGCTTGACCGCGATGGATCCATCCGTTTGCCAGCATTCTGCGCGTGGTGGATTGCGGAAGAGCGCTTTGTCGGTCTCGACTCATTCCTCAAGGAGTGCTTTGGCGCGACGAGCGTGCAGCTGCTGGAGCGCCAGAACGACCTGTGCAGGTACAAGCTGACGAGCAGTGGCGCAGACAAGAGTGCGCTGCGGCTCTCGAGTGTGTTCAAGCTCGTGGAGCACGGCAAGACGACCCACCACATCCGCGAGTACTCGGTCTCGCAGACGTCGCTGGAGCAGATCTTCAACTACTTCGCGTCGCAGCAGAGCGAGGAGAAGGGCGTCGCGCGCGGCATGGTCAAGTAGAGAGAGAGAAAGAGAGAGAGAGAGAGAGAGAGGTGCTTGCAGGTACATACTAGCAAAGTTCCAGGCAGAGTGGTTGCGTTGGTAGGCTCAGAGGAAAGCAGATCTACCCTGATGACTGTGTACACGTGAGGACACTTAGCTTTATTTGCGTGCTTGCTTCAGTGCAATTCTTCGACTGAGCACTCCTGGGGGAAAGCCTTGCCTTGCAGCATCGGCATAAAACCGAACCAGGTGCAGCAGTCTGTCCTTCACTATGGATACTACGGTTGCTATACAAGTCTCCATACAGATGCACCAGCACTCCTGCAACCTTCATGAAACATGCATCCACATGAAGCCGCACACTCTCATAGCTTCTTCAGCTTCTCGGCGCCGGAATCTCCAGCGGGAAGAAGTCTCGTCGGCTGTCGCTCGACCGCAGAGAAAACTCTTGTGAGCTGACCACAACGAGCCAAATGTAGCCATTCTCTCCCACCAAAGCACGAGTGCTGGTCTGCTCGCTCAAAGCAACGGTAGATTCCTCCATCCAACGTTGGTTTCACTCCAATCAAACGTTGGGGACTCGCTCACACACACATTCTCAGACGCTTCAAAAGCGCCCACTCTGTGTAACGAACGAGTGTGCATTGTCGTCGCCGTCGCGTGCTGCGAAGAGCTCTTCTGGCGTCAGGCAGAATCCCATCCGCCGAGCAACAGGCGACGGAGAAGCGTCACCTTTCGTCCACGCCAGCAGCGTCATCCGCACTCGCAGTCATGGCGGTCGTCGACCCGGCGCTGGAGCTCGTGCGCGCCGTGCGTGAGGAGTACGCGCGCGCGGCCGACGCCAAGCACGCGAGCGAGCAGCTGCCCGAAGAGGTGGAGGAGGGCAACGTCGAGTACAAGCTCAAGCTCAACGACCCAGCGCCAGGTGCGTGTGTGTATCTGTGTATCTGTGTGTGTGTGTGTGGTGGCTTACCATTGTGTGCGTATGTGTGAATGGCTGTAGACCGCGTGAAGCACTTGACAACGCAGCTCCACTGGCGCCTGAACGAGGGCAAAGGCACGGCGTTCTATGAGGTCGGCGTGTGCGACAACGGTGACCCGGAAGGCATCCCCGAGGAGCTCATGATCAAGTCTGTATGCACGCTCGCCAGGTGAGTCCAAGCAGCTTTTGTATGCGGCTTGTTGTACCTGCCTGCGCTCCCATTATCATTTCTTATCATGGCTTTCGCTGTGACTATGCGTAGAATGTGCCAGGTGCTGAACGCAGACCTGGAGATTGTGCGCTTCCACAACGGATGCAAGCCTTCGTACAAGTGCGCGCGGATACAAGTGACGCGGATACTCGAGAGCAACACGAAGAAGCACGTCCGAGGTGAGCATACAAACTTGAAGCCTACATGGTAGCTTCCTGGGTGAGTGCGCTTGTTGCTCATACGATGGGTTGTCTACTGTCAGTACCGGTAATTGGCAGCGTGGAGAGCGGCAAGTCGACGCTCATCGGCGTGCTCACGCGCGGCTGCCTGGACGACGGCAACGGCCTCGCGCGCATGCAGGTCTTCAGGTACGAGTCTATCTGGTGTCTTTATCGCTGACTGGCTATTAGTGAAGGCTAATAACCAGACTACTAATTGAACAGACACCGTCACGAGATCGAGAACGGGCGCACGTCGAGCATCAGCGAGCACACGATCGGCATCACGCAGGACGGGCGCTTCCGTTCGACCGACGAGTTCGAGTCGAACGCCTTCGAGTGCGAGGACGACGACGCGCAGTGCGACACGCAGAGCTTCATCACGCTGAGCGACCTGGCCGGTCACGAGAAGTACCTCAAGGTCACGGCCTCGGGGCTCGCGAGCCAGTTCCCGGACTACGCGATGCTCGTGGTGGACTGCACGAAAGGCGTGCAGCCCATGACGCGTGAACACATCAAGATCGCGACGGCCCTGGAAGTGGCGATCTTCGTGGTCATGACCAAGGTCGACGCCGCGTCGGTCGAGCGGATACAGCAATCCGTGGACGAGGTGGCGGCGCTGTTAAGAATATGCAGCCCCACGAAGACACTGTGCGCGACGCAGAGAGGCGACCAGTTCAAAGCGACGGACGAGTCGGTCATCCCGCTGTTACTCGTGTCGAACCTGACGGGCGAAGGCCTGGACGTGCTCCAGGAGTACCTCGCGAGCCTCGAGCCAAAGCGGGTATGGTGGAGGGTTTTGGGTCGTTGATGGTTTGGTTTTCTATAGACCAACAAAGTGACTGATCTCGTGTGTGTGCGTTAGTTATGGTCGTCCAAGGACTCGACGGCCGTGGAGTTCCAGATCAACAAGGCGTACGACATTGAAGACACTGGTACCATTGTCACGGGACTCGTGCAGAGGTGTGACTTTGAATAGTTACGAGCGTAGCTAGGCGCCTTCATCGTCTAACTTCTATACTTTGGGTCCTGAAAATGGTCGCAGTGGCTCGTTATGTGTGGGCCAGATCATGCTTCTGGGGCCAGGCGCCGATGGCAAGTTCCTTGAAGTGAAGCTCGACAGCATTGAAGTGCAGCGCAAGGCCGTACAGTCGCTCAGCGCCGGCGAGACGGGCGCGGTGCTCATCAGCTTTCTCACGATCGTCGAGGTACTGAAGCTTGTATCTCGACAATGTTGAGCATGGGATTGAGGATGGATGTCTAACTCTATGATACATGTATTTCATTATCAGATGAGCGCGTCGCACATTCGCAAGGGCATGATGCTGATCCACCCGAGCGTGTGCCCCATGGCGACGCTGCAGTTCGACGCCGAGGTGCACTTTTTGGCGGACTCGCCCACGATCCGCGAGAACTACCAGGCGGTGATCCACGCGGGCCAGATCCGCCAGATGGTCAAGCTCGTGCGCATGACCGACTCCTTAGAGGAGAAGCCCACGTCATCCACGTACCTCAAGACGATCTGCCGCTTCGAGTTCATGTACTGGCCCGAGTACATGCGCCCGGACCTGCCGCTCGTGCTCCGCGAGGGCTCGGCGCACGGCGTCGGGCGAGTTGTGCGCGCTGTGCACCTCACAAAGGAACACATCGCCAGTGTTCGGACATGCTGAGCGAGCAACCAAGTGGCTGATGCCCCCATCAATGGGAAGCGAGTGAGCCAGCCGAAGGGCAGCAAGGTACGCACGCAGAACGAGCGATCCCGTGGGTAGCTTGAGGTGGTGGCAATAAGGAAAGATAACAACAGCAAAGCAGCTTTACATTTACACCAACAAACACCACAGCCTTTCGGCTGTGAAAGACGCAAGGCATTCCATCGCGAGGTTTGCTTGAAGGTTGGTGGGAATTCCATTTCCATCCATCCACCTTTGTCTGGGTCGGATGGAAATAGCGGAGCGCGAGTCTCCCGCAGCTCAAGAATAGCGCCTGGCCTGCTGAGCTCTATTTCGCGAATCGCATCACCTCCAACTCGCGTCAAAGACGAGCAAGAGGCGTGGAGAGCGAGGAGGGTAGCTGCTTGGAGACCATCGAAGCGCTCTTGAAGACCGAAAGAGCAGGAGGAGCTGTCAATTCCCGTTGGCTGGCAACGAATCGAGTCGTGGGAGCTTCAGGTAGGCGGCAGGTGTGAGGCTCCGAGAACGCCTGATGGTGTCTCCAAGCGAATCGAGTTCCGACTTGGCGAACGGTGGTGGCGAAGACAAGCACATGTCAGTGACGGCAGACGACTTTGCGCTCGGCAATGGACTGCGTCTCGACTTTGACAACATTCGAGGTGGCGGTAGTGGCCATGAGCCGCATCACAGCAACAGCAGCAGCAACTCCAAACACGCCAATAACAACCCACCAGACGGCGACGGCCATCCGCCAAGTACAGTGCTGGACTCGTCGTCGTCCCCAGGCAAGCGAGCCAAGACGATCCGCAAGCGCAAGGGGCCACGAGCACAGACTCTCGAGGAGGTCTTCGCGACCATTAGCTCTGTGCGGTCCTCGGGTCTCAACCCACCACAGGAGCACATCGTTCTCACACCGCGCTCGGCGGAGGCGTGTCTGCGCTGCGGCGTAAACCCGGAGACGCTCAAGATCCGCGATCTCGAGTCCTTTTACGATGTGGACGTCTCACCGGCGGTGCAGCGCATGCGCCACGAAGCCTATTCGATGCGTCGCCACGAGGAGATGAAGGCTGTGCGCGCCGAGAAGAAGAAGCTGATTGAGGCCGAGGACGCCGCGGGCTCGCCGTCTTCTCATCAGCAGCAGCAGTACCAGAGCTCCTCGTCGCCAGCGTCTCACCACCGCCAGCATGGCAAGAAGCATCACCATGGTAAGCCCAAGGCGCTGTCGGCGCACACGACGCCTGAAAAATCGGACTCGAAGCTCACGCTCGTGGAGATCGAGAAGAAGCGTCTGGAGAAGGTCAAGCTGCGCCAGGAGCGCGAACTCGAGCAGATGCTCGACTTTGAGATCAAGATGAGCAAGATCCAGCAGGAGGCGAGCGAGAAGGTCGAGCGCGAGCGGCGACTCCACCAGCAGCGCGAGCGTGAGCGCATGCGGTTCGCGCAGGAGATGTCCGAGGAGAAGCGCCAGCGCGAGATCAAGAAGAAGTCGCAGCTGGACGCCGAGGAGGAGCGCCGCAAGCTCGTGGCGGCCGAGATGGCGCAGCGCGATCGCGAGATGGCCGAGTACAAGTCCAAGCAGGAACGTCTGCGCCGCATCGAAGCCCGCGAACGAGAAGAAGAGCGCAAAGCCAAGGCCGAGGAGCACCGGCTGGCGACCGAGGAGGTGATGCGGCAGCAACAGCTCGAGATCGCCGAGCGGCTGAAAGAACTGGATCTCGCTGAGCGCACGCGCAACGAGATGGTCGAGCAGCAGCGCCTCGAGCGCGCTCGGCAAATGGAGGAGCGCCGGCATGTGGTCACGCAGCGCATCCGCAAGAACCTCAAGCAGTCCAAGAAGCTCGAGCTGCAGCGCAAGCGTGACATCAAGCGGAAGCAAAAAGCCAGCGAGCAGCTCCGTCAGGAGCACGAGGCCGAGATGGAGCGCCAAAGAGAACTCGCGCGCCAGCAGCAGGAGATGATGGAACGCAAGCGGCTCATGGTGATCGAGGACGCTCGGCGCGAGGAGGAGCGCAAGAAGGAGGAGCTTCTACAGCGTCAGCACGAGATGGACAAGAACGTCCACCAACTGCAGGAGACCCAGGCGCAGCAGCTGGAGCTCAAGAAGGAGTACCGGCGCATCCAGCAGCAGCTCAAGCTCGACAAGGTCGAGCGCATGAGGCGCATCCAGGAGTACAAGCGCCTCGAGACGTTGCGTAAGCTCCAGGAGACCGAGCAGCGCACGCAGGCGATGCTCAACGAAAAGGACGACCTCGTCAAGCAGCGCAAGCAGATCGCCGTGCACGCCAAGATCCAGCGCGACCTCATCATGCGCACGATGGAGAACGTCAAGATCACCAAGAAGTGGGACCAGGCGTCCAAGACTATCGAGCAGGTGATGGGCAAGACGTCATCGCGGTCCCCATCTCCTACGAAGTCGACCTCAGGCCGCCCCAAGTCCAGCTCCGGCGCCATGTCTCGCCAGACGTCGCTGCCGAATATTACCCGGCCGCACACGCCGAGCGCCGCTGCACAATCGCGCGTCTTTCGCCCACCGTCCCCACCACCGACGCGCACGGCTTTTAAATTCACCAAGGAGGCGCAAGAGGAGGCGGCAGCCACAGGAGGCAGCGGTCCACAGGCCTATTTCTCTCCCTACGACCAGGTGCCCGAGCAGATCCGCCCCACGAAGCACAAGAATGTCCGCTCTTCAGTGTTCTGATCAACCGAAAATAGAATCATTTCATGCTGTTCCGCGAACAGTGTCCTTCAAGCCAGGAGGACGGATGTCATGTGGACATAGCTTGAAAAGGCGCTTGTCCATTTTCAGTCGACACTCGAGACTTGGACAGAATGAGCCAGATTTTCTTCAAGTTTGATGCTTTGATTTCTCGGATGTTTGCCGCACCTGAGATAAGCGATGTCCGCATGGAGCAGACATGCCACACAACACCCAGCATTTCAGCACCGAGTAATTAGTTAATGGCTTACGCCTCAGCTTCACTCTTCCTCTTCGATGCAGTCTGTAACATCGGACCCCCCTAGTGGCTGTGCTCGGTGCCGCTCACCGAGTCGCAGTGCTTGTCCTGCAGCACCGAGAGGCCGATGAGGATACAGCCGAGCGAGAACCAGATGAAGTGGATCGCGGCACGGCGGCGCTCACGCACGGCGAGCATGGGCGGCAGCAGCACGCTCAGCCCAATGAACATGAGCGCGCCGCAGCCAAAGCCCATGAGGTACCCGAGCGCGTGGTCGCTCACAGAGCCCGCCGCTAGAAGGATCACGGCTCCAAAGAGCGACGCCAGCGACGCAAAGAAGTTGACCACGAGCGCCTGTGGCACCGTCATACCGGCTTTCAGGTAGATGAAGAAGTCGCCCACGCGGTGTGGCACTTCGTGGAGCACGACGCCCAGCGCTACGGCCCAGCCGAGTGCCGAGCTGCAGCTCTTGAACGCCACGGCGAGCACGACGCCGTCCGTGAACGCGTGGAAGAAGTCGCCGACGGCTGTGATCCACGCCACGGGCTCGACGAACTTGAGCGACTTGACGTACTTTTCCGAGAAGCTCTTGGGTTGCAGCTTTGCCTCATTCACAGCAGCAACAGCAGTAGCGTGGCTGGGGGTTGTCGGGTGAGAGACGTAGCTGCTCTCGGCGCTTGATCCCGTGAGCCCCTTCTCAGGATCGTCTTGCAGCAGCGAGTGGTGGTGACCACCCTCACCGTGCGAGTGGCCTCCGTGTGCGTGGTGGTGGTCGGCACCGAACGCCGACAGGATCATGTGCACGCCCGACTCGACCGCCATCGAGAATGTGATGCCGCCGAGCACCCAGACGCCCACGACCCACTCGCCCAGGTCACTCAGGTACTCAGCACCCTCGGGGTACAAATGGAAGACGACGACGCCAAGCAGACAGCCCGCAGCGAAGCTCGTCATGTACTCGACGACCGCGTCGATACGCTTTTTGTTCAGACCCAGGATGATCACGCCCACGAAGGATGTGAGCGAGATGACGAGCGACGCCACGATCGGACCGAACCAGCTGCTGCTAGTAGTCTCCGCACTCGTGCTGCTATCAGCTGCTGCTTCTAGATTGTCTTCTTCGCAACCTGAGATACACTTGAGCGCTGCGACGACTTGCGCATTTGAGTCCCGCACTTGGACGCTCACCTCGTCGCTGCCGTGCTCGGTGAAGAGCACGAGCAGTGAGTCAGCGCTCGCGACCGGCAGCGTCGCGTCGACGCACTTTTGCGCGAACGAGAACTCGACGCGGTAGAGCACATCTGCAGAGGAGGAGGAGGCGTTGAGACTCTTGATTACGAGCATCTTGCCGCTCTTGACGCTCTCGCGCCGCACTTCGTCGGACGAGAAGGTGCTAAAGAGCGCGTCGGCGTGCGCGGCGGTTGCGTTCACATCGCTCTCGGCGGTCGACGCGAGCGCCAGGAGCTCAAACACCATGCCTCCACCGGCAACGGCGTCCTCACTCACTGCGCAGAACGTGACGCTGTAGTTGCCAGCGGCGAACGTCCAGATGCTCGATGCCTCGTACGGTGACGTCGCCGTTGGTGTTCCTGTTTGTGTGGCTTCGTGCGAGTGGACGGCGCCGCTGGCTGTGAGGCAGAGCGCGATCGACAGCAGCAGCGCTTGAAGTCGCAGCGCCATACTGTAACGTAGTGGGATCACAGCGTAGCTGTTGGGGACGAGCAGCTCCGGATGCAGAGTGGCTGCAGCTGGTGGGCAAATGATCCGCTGCCAGCGAGCGAACGGCGCAAGCCCAGACAGAGCCGAGGACGAACGCGATCACAGATTTGTCCGACGGCGGTCAGCTCATTTGTCCGACGGCGGAGGGGCCGTTGACACACACTTGACGCCCAACTGACTCGAATGAGGGGACAGACCGATGCACCCCTAAAAGTGTATAGTCCTGTTTACTTGATACGGACAACTTTGCTTCAATAGAGAGTAGGATACATTTGGGCGTGGAAGAGTACATGCTTGTACCCTTTCAAATGGATAGATTCTTCTTCTCCTTAAATATATACAGCTGTCAAATATCACATTCGTTTCATTTCATCTGAGCCGATCGGACTCTGGCTTTTCTCTGAGATCTGAGTCCGCAGAAGATCGTGAAACGATCCGTCGTCAGGACTCTGCAATGGACACTCAGCATGTGTCACATTCGCTCACGTTCGCGTTCACTCGCTTCTAGATCACCATCCTCCAGCTAGCATGCCAGCTGTACATGCTGCGGTCGGACGAAAGAGAGACCAGAGGATGAACCCAGCCGAGGTGACCTCACTCGCTGAGCATGCTAGCTGAGCCTTTGGACATCAGGTTCTTCGAGCGCTACACTGAGCGTGCAGCGCGGCTGAAGTGCTCGAATATCTTTGGGATGCAGTTGCTTCTCCATCCTCGGCACAAGTAGATCGAGCTCACGATTGAGAAAGATGTGAGGTTTTGCTGCGCTCAGCGTGGTGCGAAGGGAGAAGTGTGCAACCGTATTGCTGCAGCGATCAAGAAGGTGCGATTGCGAGTGCGTGTCCTCCTCTTGACGACTCGGCGGAAGACGACAAGGATGCAGATGAATTGGACGACGAAGAGCGCCAGCGGTGGTTGACGGAGCCAGCAGTCAAGGTGATCAGTGTGCTCAAGTATTGTCGATTGCAGGCAGAATCCAATAACTACAGGTACCTTCCTCTGATGGCGAAAATCTTGTTCGTCATTTCTGTGCCGTCAGCGTCGATTGAGAACGATTTTGGGCAGTGCGGACGGATGGCCATCACCCACCGCACCAACCCTTCTGTGCACAACGTGAATATAGCCTCACTCGTGAGTACCAATAGGATGCTTCCCGATCTGACCCACTGGATTTGGTGCAGCTTTGCTGAACGTCGGCTGGAAGGTGGGTCGTGTCATTGCGCTTCTCTCAAACTGTTGTTCCCGAGACTCCTTCTGCATATTGGCCAGGAGACACTCGATACCACCGCGTGTGATGTCACCCTCTTGCGCCTTCGTGGTCATCTCCTGAGTCATCACGGTGACTTGTTTCTTCAGTGCGTCGGCATAGTTCATGCCACGCAGCTCGGCAGGAAAGCGAGCCGGAGAACGAGCAGTGTGGAGGATTGACTCGTGGTCACAGGGGCCACCGACGTGGCGGGCGCAGTTGTTGGCTGCGGGAGCGACTGATACGGAGGAAGCTGGCGCTGCGTCGGTGGCTGGGGCGGGGGAAGCTGGAACATTCGTCGGCGGCCGGTCGGCTGTACCTGGAGCTGCGAGAGCATTTCAATAATCACTTGTTGGAGACGGAGTTCAGCGTCACCAGAGAAGCGCTCAGCCAACTCGTCCGCTGTGGTCTTCAGCGACTGTTATAGAACGTCACCGAGAGCTTCCTTGATGTCGCCGTCTAGCTGCTGCTCGAGGTGCCTCATTTGCTGCACGATGGCAGCAGAGACGGAGGCCTTCATCTTGTCGTCGACCAGGTTAGTAGTGACGTCTTGATTCGAAGCGCTCTCAGCGCTGAGTAAACACTTTCTTCCTGGCCTCGTGTTGGAACACCGCGAGCTGCTTGTTGACGTGCTCGCGTAGCTTCTGCTCGGTCGCGACAGCAAGACGCTCGGCCGACCCGTTCGATGCCGTCTCTGCACGGACGACTGCCTGGGCGACGAAACTGCGCCAGAATCTGCTCCACAGCCGCGGTGTAATGATCGCCAGCACATCCAGCATATACAGTGCTCACGTGCCCGTTGCTGGATGCAGCTTCGTCGATCTCGTGGACGATGACCTGCGTCCCCGGGTCGGCGCCGACGTCAACAGGTCGAGAAGCGACGCATGTCGAATTGCTGTGGTTCGAGGTGGTAATTCTGTGCGCTTGAGTGCGACAAAGTGAGGACAAAAAAACGCGGAAGGGCTTTTCCGTCGTTTCTCCGTCCGACGAGCGAGACCACATCTCAATGTCAAGGACGCTCAATGGCGCGTTAAGAGCAGCTTCACCTGTTCCCTTCAGATCTGTGCAGAAGGCGACATCTCGTTGAGCTTTCCTGGTTGATGTGCCAGTTGGGGTGGTTTCTGACAGGCTGCGCCTGGCTCTGCCTGACCCATGCGTGCTTCATGGTGTGCGCGCGACTTTGCCGTCTTGTGGTATCTGCTGACCCGCACCGAAAGCAACGTGATGCCTTGCAAAATGTACCGGGCGAATGTGACAGTCGGAGCGGGTGGGTTGTGACAGGCTGCACCG
>JAASFQ010001041.1:0-10961 GCA_023333845.1 Globisporangium polare | reverse complement strand
GATCGCAGGCGGGATCGCAAAGTACGTGACAAAGTTGAAGCCCGTGCCGTCGCCCTGCTTCTCGCCCCAGAGCGGATTGGAAGGCTGGTAGTTGGGCACCTGGCAGTTCACGATGAAAAGGTCCAGGTCGTGTCTACGTGGTGCAGTGTTAATTACCTCAACACTGCTGAAGACTCGAGTTGTAGTACGAAGGAACACCATGTTGTTTACTGCATTATACGCGTGTGGGACTTGTGACGGAGATCTGGGTTAACGCTGACTCATCTTGCGGCTCAGAATCAGCTCGGACGTTCGCCTGAGAGCAAGACATCGAGAGCAAGGGTTAGTGTATTGCGCAAGAAGCACAACTTCACAAAACGCACTCTCACATACCTCTTTGCAGCGTCCGCTCGAGACATCCGCCGCGCCTTGTCGCCGGTGCTGCCGTCACTGGACGAGAGGCTCGAGTTCAAGGACGACACGACTGAGAGCGGCGTTGTGGACAGGAAACTCTGGTGGCGACTGAGCGACGCGATACGGTTGACGCTGCCCCAGTACCCCGTCGCGGCGTTCTTCTTGAGCTCCAGTTTGCCGTTGCTCGAGCAGATCAGCCGCATCCACTCGAGACAGTGATCTGTACAAGCCACACAATCACAAATGGGTCAGTCAACAATCAGATCAGCATGAGTCAGACAAGTCATGGTGTTCGTACCTGCAGAGTCGCATCGGATGATCATTCGCTCTGGAAGCGCGTTTGCAGCCGAGGACCCGCCACCAGCACCAGGGCGAAGCGTGATCACGCATGCAGTCGTGCAGTTGCCCGTCTCCGCCTCCTCGACCTCGTTGCACGAGCGCACTTCGACGACATCCTTCGTCGCGAACGAGCCGAGGATGTCCGGCTCCTCGTCGTACAAGTGCAGCGCCAGCGAGTTGATGAGCACGCGCGAGCTCGTGAGCACAAAGTACTTTGGGATCCACTTCTTGCCGTCCCAGTCCTGCAAGTTCGTCGAGTAGATCACGGCCGCCTCGATCTGCATGCGCAAGAGCTCCTCGTTATCCTTGTGGATCGAGAACGTGCTGCCGCGACTGATGAACACACCCGATCCGAGGATGTCTTCCTTGTCCTTCCCGGACTCCAGCTGGCCATACGCGCGCTTCACGTCCAAGAGCGAGTTGAGCCACATCACGGCTTCCTCGTCCGTGCGCGGGATGATGATGACGCTAATGTCCGAGCCCAGAATCAGCTCCACGGCGTTCTCGGGCGAGTTGATGTACGCGAACTTGACGTCCACGAGCGCGCGACAGTCGATCACGCCATATCGAATCGAGTTCGCCTCATCCGGAAGGATCTCGTGCTTGTAGATCGAGAGCTCGTAGCCCCACTGTACAAAGTACCGCAAGCGGATTCGCTCCTCCGTTGACGTCCGGTAGTACAGCCACCCGCTGGAGCTGAAGCCATCGGACTCCTTCGGGTTGCGCTGCACCAGCACAGGCGAGATACCAGACGTGGGTGCCGACACCGACCCAAAGTCCAAGTCCGTGTCGCTCGCAGTGGCCTCGAAGGTGCTCGTCTTCAGCAGCTCCTTCGGCAAAATCTGGATGTCTCCGAGCGGCGGGAGCGACGAATTCGACTTGAGAGACATCGAGTTCGTGCAGCAGTCGTAGATCGCACTCGCCCACTGTTTCAGGTCCTGCTCCGTGTCAAAAGCCAACAGAAAAGCATAGAAGTCGCCGATCTGGTCCGTGCGAGAGTTCTCCTCAGCCGCCGTGGGGATCGCGAAGCTGATCTCCAGCTGGTAGAAGTCGGCGTCCTCCTTGCTTCGGCCACACACTCGCGACATCTTCAAGTTGAAGATGCACGGCAACGAGATCATCCCCAGCAACCTGCCATTCGGCTCCGTGTAGAAGATCAGCTGGTGATTCCGCAGCGAGAAGTAGCGGCGTCGGAAGACCTGGTAGAGACGGTCGAGCTTCCAGATCCGCGCTTCTTTCGGGTGCGTGCTCGCCCACGAGTCCATGCGCGAGATCTTCTTCAGGATCAGGTCGCCGCATGAACACATCACGAGCATCCAGCGCTTCGCTAGCTTCGCATTCTCGGCGATGAGCTGCACTTCGTTCTCGCCATTGAACTTGACGACGAAGCTGCCCGCGTCAAAGCCGTCGGAATGCACGTCTTCGAGCTTCTTGAGCGAGATCGCATCGATCGCATCGCCCCACTCGTTCACGTAGTCCTCCTTGCGCTCGTAGTAGTTGAACACGCCATTCGAGATCGCAGCGAACACCTTCCGTCCAGCGATCTGCAGTGTGCCCGAGATCTCCGTGACATTCTCCGAGCCCAGTGAGAAAGGCGATTGCGCCACCGGCTGCGGTCGTGACTTCTGGCGTGGATGACTGCTGCTCTTTGAAGAGCCACCGTCTCCGTCGTCGCCTCCCAGATTCTTAGCCCCCTCGAGCAACTCTTCCTCAGATTCAGGAATCGAGCGCATGAGGCCGGCGTTCTTCATCGCAAAGCGCTTCTTGTTTAGTCCGCTGGGTGACGACGGCACATCGTCGTCCGAGGCACCAAAGCTGCCGCGGTACTGGTAGTCGGACAGCCAGATCAGCGTCGAGAGCCAGGCCTCCTTCTGCGCGTACGTCTCGGCAACGAGCATCCAGACCGTGTCGTCGTCCGTGGTGAGCTGGATCGTGAAATCCAGGTTCTCCTGGTACCCAGACTCTGCCTCACGCACGTCCTTGATGCTGCGCAGGTCCAAGACGCTCGAGTACGAGTGCAGATTCTCATCGTCCAGCACCTCGTACTTGAAGAGCAGCAGCTCGTTGTCGTTCAGCACGATGAACCGCGGGTGGTACGCGTCCATGCCCGCCGACCGCGGCCTCTTCACGAAGAACCAGCCCCGACTCGCCGTCAGCTGCGAGACGTCCTTCAAGCTGCGGAAGAGCGTGGGCTCGTCACCGACACGCGGGTCCACGTACTTGGACTGATTCGCCATCAGCCGCGAAACTGCGAGTCGGAACGAATTCGACTCGGACGAGCGCGAGTACGACTGGCTGTTGCTGCGCGACGAGCGCCTCGAGATCGACGTGAGGTCGTACTCCTGGCCCGTGAGTCGCTTCGACTCGCGCGCGATGGAGATGCCCCACTTCATCATCTTCTCCTGGGTCGGGAAGCAGAGCACGAACGGACGGCGGTACTTTTGCACGGAACCATTCACGAGAAGCCCGAGCTCAAGCCGCCACGGCATGCTCTCCTCCGTCACGGGCGCGTCGAGATCGCTCCACGTGACCGAGTTGCCACCGCCACCACCTGCTGCAGTCGTCGGGACAGGTGAGCTGGCGCTAAAGTGATCGCTGCTCTTCTCTGCGACCTGGCTCGGGACGATGCTGATGATGCTGTCGCAGCGAAGCGTGCCGATCGGCCGCGTTCGACTCGCCGCATGCTGCTCGTTCAGGAAATGCAGCAATTTCCCATCTTCCAGCAGCACAAAGCGGTGGCACGCGAACGTCGGGACCAAGTCGCCCAGTTTGCCCACGTCGTCCTGGAGGAGCATCTTCGGCTCGAGGATCGGGTTGAACTCGACCACCGCGACCGGGTGCACGGGGATCGACAGCCGGTTCGAGTCGGCGCAGAAGAGCGGCGAGTTCTTGAGCAGGTCGACCCACTGGACCATGTCGTCGCGGTTGCGCGTGTAGAACGTGAAGATGCTCTGCGTGCCCTCGAGCGTGATGCCCCACTGCTTCGGGTGGCACTGCGTGAACGCCGACACCACCTCGCGGGCGTCGTTCGTCGGGCGAATGTCCATCACCTCGTCCATGCGGATGCTCAGGCACGGCTCATCCACGCGTCCACCTTGCATGCTCGGCTTGAACAGATTGAGTTTGTCCCCATTGAGCTGCAGCATGCGGATGCGGAAGCGATGGGCGGCAGGCTCCTTGGCCAGGATCCAACCTTCCGCGATGCGGTTCGACTCGGGCGGCGCCTGGTTGTCGATCCGCGAGAAGCGCAGCGTGAGCGGCCGGTCCGCGTCGTGGATGAGCTCGATCGCCTGCGAGAACTCGATGTTCGTGAAGTAGTGGTTGTTGATCGAGATGAGCAGGTCGCCCACGCGGATCACGCCCGACGCCTCGGCGAGCCCCATGGCCGTGCCGCCTTCGGCCCCCGACGTGTCCTGGAAGCCGCAGACCATCACTTCGTCGTCCACCGTACCGCGCAGGATCAGGTTCAGTGGCCCGGGCTGGTCGAACGTGACCGTGATGATCTTTTCCTTGAGCTCTTCCTCGCGGCTGCGCTCTGAGTCGTCGCCCCCACCGCTGAGCGTCGACGTCATGCGGATGCCGTTCGCGTCCGTGAACCGCGAGCCCTGGATCATCGCCGTCTTGCGCGCCAGTGCGCTCGGCCGCGGGATCACGGAGCTGCCGCGGATGATCGTCGACTCGGGCCGCTGCATGAGCTTCGGCTTGTACTCGCCACGGAGCTGGAGAAAGACGCCGTACAAGGCATGTTAGCATCAGAACATCAGGCTTACGGTCAAAGTACAAAGACTGCCATGATGCAAGTTCACTCACCACTAGCGTCAGGACGGTCGCCCAGCGCACCATGTCCTCGCGGTCGTTGCCTGCGATCGTGTAGATGCGGTCTGCACATACCTGTTAATATTCACCACGTTCACACACACCGAGAAGACCCCATCAGTAGAGCAAAGCCCACGTGAAGCGCCTTTCCCGTACAAATACACACACAAACACATTGAGGAACGCACCAGGTCGAGCGCGTTCTCGGGGGCGTCTGCGACGCTCGAGGGCAGCACGGCATTCACGGACGTGAGGTGGATCGCGCCGAGCTCCTGCTCCTCCGTGTTGTTCTTGAAGTAGCGCAGGATCATGCCGTCGAGCACGAACCAGCGCATGCGGTACGTGTTGCCCGGCAGGTGGATGCGCAGCACGCGCGAGCTGTTGAGCTTCTTGCCGCCGGCGCCCACGTGCTGCGCCTTGCGCTTGAAGTCCGGCTTGAGCAGGTACCCCTTGGGGTTCTCGAGCCAGTCGGTGTGGATCGCGCCCGTGATCTGCATCTGGTGCACCTCGCGCGAGAGCTTCTCGTACGCGTTCTCGCTCGCGGCCGGTGCGGAGGAGGGCGTGGCCACGGCCATGGACGCCGCCAGCGTGTTCTCGTTCCCCCCGCCGCCATTCGGATTGATGGCGCTCGCGCTCAGGTCCGTCGCCATGAGCGCTTGCTTCCTTGGCTTTCTTCGTTTGGCGTTATGTGGGCGACTCTGTGTGTCGTGTGTCGTGAGTTTGCCAAAGTCGAAGGGGGAAGGATGGACGGCATAGTGACATCTGACATGGCACTCTTATGAAGTGAAGCCACTTTATGATGCGCTCTTTATCATTCGACTCCCTGTTTATTACCTAGCTGCACGATGCTTTGCACGCTAAATCGCATTGATCAAAACCTTTATGAACGAGATTCGCATTCAAAGCTACACCACACGCATTATGGAAAGGAATGCGTTTCAAGACAGTCCATCTGCACGGGAGAATCTGTTCATCACCTCACTCGATGAGTGGCTTCAGGGTGTAGCCAAATATCCACATTGCTCTCTCTCTCGCTGTACTTCTTCTTCTTGTTCATCTATTATGCATCACTATGGGGCTCCCTCTCTACAATTCACGCGTCCCTACCTCTTCTGCTCTCAATCCTAAAAGTCGCGGTAGAGCATGAGCATGGCGTCCAGCTGGATGAGCGCGCGGTCGAGGCGGTCGAGCGCGCGGCTGAGCTTGTCGAACTTGGCGAGGTCGTTGGCCTCCACGAGCGCGTCCGAGCGCGCGATGAGCTCCTTGTTCTGCTCAGCCTCCATCTTCCGTCGCGCGCGCAGCTTGCAGAGCGAGAGCTCGATGCGCTCGGCCACGCTCTTCTCCATGCGCGACACGTCCACAGACCAGCAGAAGACCGTGAACGCCGGGTTGTGGTCTGCGCGCTTCGGGATCTCCTGCATCTTGACGAGGTTCTCCTTGAAGAGCTCGTACAAACGGCGGCGTGCGTCGTTCGACGGCAGCAGCGCCAGCTCGCCGATCGTCTTCTGCTCCAGCTGCCGCTTCTCCATGAGCAGCCGCACGATGCGCGCGCTCTGGACGCCAAACTTCTCTTGCACGTACGAGTGCGTCGTCGCCTGCTTCAGAAAGTCCACGATCTTCTTCATGTGCACAACGTACTGACCGCCGTCACCCGCGCGCGCCTGGGTCGCGTCGAAGCTCTCCTGCGCGACCTTCATCACCATGCCCGACTTGTCGCGGCACATGACCGTGATGTAGTTGAGCAGCAGGCGCCACGTGTCCTTCGAGTCCTTGGGCAACGCGCCTTTCACTTCGGCCATCCCGAAAAGCTCGCGCGCCGTCACAGGGAACGACGTCGGCTCGTCCTTCTCGCGCTCGTGCGGGGACGAGTGCTTGAGCATCGCCGAGACGATCACGCCCGCCACGTTGTTGATGTTCTCGGTCGCAAACTTGATGCACGCCTGGTGGCGCAGGTCGCGCATGAGCTGGTCCACGCCAAAGCGCCACACGAGCGACTGCTCGGCCATGGCGCCATTGCCATCAGCAGCGCCGTCTTCACCTGAGCCAGTAGTCGAGGCGTTCGAGATAACGGCGGCCCCACGCGTGGGCAGCTTGGCGCGCTTCGTGAGCTTGCGCTTCTTGGTCGCGCGCACCGAGTCCGGCTCGAGCTCGGCCTCGTGCTTGTCCTCCTTCTTGCGCGCGTCGTCCGCCTCGAGCATCATCTGGAGCTCCACGGGGATCGCATTGCTCGGCGCCGTCGCCGCCTTCTTCTTCTTCCCGCGCACAGTGATGCCGTCGTCCTCCGGCTTGTCACTCGCACCACCGGCACCATTCGCAGCAGCACCACGCTTGCCCGTCGCTGCCCGTTCGCCGTTCGCACCGCTGCTGCTGCTCGCCGTGTCGTTGCCACGCGTGATGCTCGCGGGGAAGTCCGGCTGCTCCTCCTGCTCAGGCACCTTGAGGTCGAGCGGGTGCACGCGCGAGATGTAGCGCTTCTTGGCCATCTCGACAAAAGTTGTGCGGATGATCGCGCGGCTCTCCTCGAGCTCGAGCTCGCTGATCTCCTCCTCGGCGGCCTTGCTCTGCTGGTGCTTCTGCTCCGCGAGGTTGTACGCCATGGACTCGAGCGACTGGTCCATGCGCACGCGGCCGTGCACGAGCATCTCCTCCATGATCACCTCGCCCTCGAGGCCGAAGGCGTTCTTCGCCTGCTCGATGAACGTCGGGAACCGCAATCTATAGAGCGCTTCCTCCACGTTGACCTGGAGGACACCATACGGCCAGCCAATCAACCCACATTAGATCCATTCAAGCATGCATCATTATGGCCACCCAACTGCAGCACATGGAGCTACTCACATTATACGAGACAGCAGCAGCGGCGCCGCCACCACCACCGTGCCCTCGGTGCACCATCGCGGGCTTGACCGCCAGCACGTTGTGCTGCAGCAGCTTGAGCAAAGTGCACTTGATCTCGTGCACGCTCGGCTTGACCACGAGCGCGGCCGCCTGCACGCGCGTGACGACCTCCACGAGCCGCATGCCGTCCGAGCGCAGCAGCTCCGACGCGATCTTCTCGGCGATCTCGCCGAAGTCGTCGCGCAGCACGCTTAGCACCACGGCGCGCTCGGAGCGCGTGGCGAAGACCGTGGGCGCCATTGCCGTCACCGTGCCGCCGCTCTCGCCGCTTCCATTCGCGCTCATCGTCGCTCGTGTGCTTTGCCGTCCAAACCACCGAATGCTCGGCAGTCTCCATTTGTGCAGTAAGTACGCTACGATGTGTTCTTATCGAAACAGGACGACGCGAACTTACCTCTTCCCCATTTGGACAGCTCATTTCGATACGATTTTTGGATGAGACGCTCTCGAGCGTGCTCGTGAGCGAGGTGCGATGCTTACGCCATGCCAACTCTTTCTTGCTGGTATCGAATGGGCGTGTATGGCGCATGAGCTGAAGTTGTGTATGCGCTGTGCTTACAGGGCAAGATCAAGATCTTCCAGAAGGGCCACGTGCTCTCGTACGGCGTGATCGGCGCCGAGGAGGCCGAGCGCATCCGCGGCCTCACGTTCGTCCTTTTACTGCGCGTGCTGTGTGTGCGCTGCATTATGTTACATGAGCAGGTGTTCAGCCAGTGCCAAGAGGGCGACGTCATCTCGCCGCGCTCGTGTCTCTACATTTCCAAGTGGGGGGAGCTCAAGGACCTCGAGTTCGAGGCTGGGTCACCTTCCCAGCTCAACCTCCATTCATCGAAACGTCAGTGCGCAATGCGCACCTCCGAGCAACACATGCGAACCTAAAACCATTTCTCTTCTTTCTTCCAAATTGCATCCAAGAATATGGCGAATATGGCGAATTGCTGAAATCGTGGCGAGTCATGTCGAAAAGCAAATCGAAATCACGTTGACAGCGCGTGATTTATTGATAATTCGTCATGATTCCCTCAGAACTCAACATTTCAACAAAACCCCATTTTGGGAGTGCTTTTTGGAGAGAGTTTTCAAGAAAAACAACCAAGCAAATCGTTGTCAAAAGTGTGTGTGTCGTACTTTATTGAAGGTGTGCGGGACACACACTTTCACTAAAGTACGAACATCCGTGCGTGCGTTGCATCGTTTTTGCCCTCGCATGTGAAACAGCTCTTCGTTCGAGTGATCGCAAAAGAGAGAGAGCGAACGCACGCAGCCCCGCAGATCGACCTCCGCACCTGCCTCTCTGTCTGTCTGCGCTCGCATCGCCCCCACACGCGCGTCTGTAGGGACACCACCAGCAGCAGCAGCAGCAGCAGAAGGCGAAGCGCCATGCCGCACTCCACCGCTCTCTCCGCAGACGCCGTCGACGCTTCCATCGCCACGAGCAACGGCAACAACAACCACGCGACAGCAGCAGCAACGACACAACCAGACGCCCATGGCACCCAAGCCACAGCCGCAACACTCGACATTGAGAGCGCACTGCCAGCAGCCAGTGATGCTACTAGCACGGCCGCCCACACTGCGAACGGGGCCAACGCAGCAACATCAACGCCGGGCAAGCGCGCCTTGCCGAATTCCCCTTTTCTGAAATATGGCTACCTTTTCAAGCAGAGCTCGGGCAAGTGGAAGCGCAAGCGCTGGAACCAGCGCTGGTTCGTGCTCGACTCGGAGACCGGGCTGCTCAAGTACTTCCGCCACGCGTCGCTGCCCGAGGCCGTGGGCTTCCGCCAGGACGCGCACGGCGCGCTGCAGCTGCAGGAGAAGGGGGTGTCGCTCGTGATCCGGGGCGACCTGCCGCGCGGCGTGCCCACTCCTTTCTGCTTCACGGTCTCGGGCGCTGGCAGCCGCGAGATCCACATTTGCGCCGACACGAACCAGGAGTTCAAGGAGTGGACGAACGCCATATCGCTCGTCATGAGCCCGCGGGAGGTCACGGAGAGCGAGGACCAGGACGAGCATGGCGTTAATGGTGGTGGCATGGTGGACGCGACGAAGGACGACAGCACGCGGCCCTCAGTGCGGATCAATAACAACGGAGGAGGTGGTGCTAGAGACTCGTCGGCGTCATCGTCGTCTTCAGGTCCGCCGTCGCCGACTAGAGGCGATGACGAGTCCATGTCCGAGACGGACGAGCTGGCCTCGTCGCCGCATATGCGACGAGGCAGCAGCACCAAGACCCACACGATGCCAGTGCACAAGATGTTTGGGATCTTCCCGTCCAACATGGTGAGTGACCTGGGTTCTTTGTGCAATGCTATGGAGAGGTGTTTAACAATGCTGCTTGACTGTCGTGGCTGGAATTGTCTAATAGCGAAGCAAGCTCTCCGGGCACGAGAAGACAGCGCTCCTGCTGGTGCTGAACCCGGTCGTCGGTACGTTCACGTCCATTGATCTATGTGGTCACAGTCTTAGCTATTGGTGCTTACCTGACTGTCTCCTCATTTGGCTGGTGTTCCCCAGTCCTAATTCGCTTCGGAAGCCTGCAGGCCGTGTACGCGAGCGCGTTTTTCATCAACGCGGTCTGCGTCTGGCTGCTCTGGCTTCACAATGCACCGGACGACGCGATCCCAGTGCCTGGCGCTAGAACATCTGCAACAGCACACAGGCGAAAGTCGACGCGGTTCGAGCCGAAGCTGGACTTTGACGGACTGCTGAGCGATGTGCCCGTGAAACTGAGTCAGAGTGCGAGCTCCAAGCTCTCGAACAGTAACCTCCAGCAGCCGTTCGTCTCCAAGTTTGCTGGAACTGTCAACGGTACGGGTACTCTCATCTCAGTTGATGATCATACTAGTTTGACCCGGGGCTCACCAGTGTTGTTATACTGAGCTTAGGCGTGAAAGTGTCGGCGGGTGCGTCGATCAAGATGTGCGCCCCCGAGCCAGCGGAGATTGTCGCCGGGTGCTGGACGCAGATCTGCGCCACGCGCTTTAACGTCCGTCAAGGTGCGACGTTGCACTAGCTCTCGTGCATTAGGCAATATCCCATTCGGGTATGATGCTGACTTGTGTTGTTCGATTCGCCAGGTCCAAACTACCGGAGGACGAAAATCAAGGCCGCGTCCACGCCCGCACTGCTAGAGCTCGTGGCGATCGACGTCTACCGGGTACGCTGAATTTCTGCTACGTCTTGCAATTGTTTTTAACCGATTTGCTAACCCCATTGTCTGGACGGAACCAAAGTCGGAGGGCAAGGTCGACAACATCGCGAGCATCATCGACATCAGCAACCTCAAGAATGCCGAGTACGTATTCTTCATACCTGAACAGGAGTCTCCTACGATACTACGTCAGATGGTAACAGTGCTGTGCGAATGAACGCTGCCACGTAGACACGACCTGGACCTTTTCATCGTGAACTGCCAGGTGCCCAACTACCAGCCTTCCAATCCGCTCTGGGGCGAGAAGCAGGGCGACGGCACGGGCTTCAACTTTGTCACGTACTTTGCGATCCCGCCTGCGATC
>JAASFQ010001040.1:0-10965 GCA_023333845.1 Globisporangium polare | reverse complement strand
GAGTGACTTCGTGATTGACTTGGGGGAAGGCGGCTTGTCACGAAGGCACGGCCTGAAGTGGCGGTAAGAATCCCCCTTCTGACGGTACAGTGTACCGGAGTACACTCGAGGAAGGTGCTACTTCAGGCTGACTTTGACTTTTGACCGGGTGAGAAATCCGAGTGTACCATCTGAGATGGTACAGGATTGGAAGTGGATCGCAAAGGGGCGTTGGACACGAGCATGAGCAACGGGATTCGGAGGAGGAGCATGATGGAGAGCGCCTCCATGAACCAGCTGGCGTTCAGCAGCAAGCAGCAGCCGCAGAATGAACGCGCGCTGCGAGTATCAAGCGACAGCAGCAGCAGTGGACACCAGTGGAGTCCACACGCGAGTCCACCGCATCGGCGCAGTGGAAGTGATGGCGGAGGAGATGGCGACAAGCACCAGCAGCAGCGCCATCTCCATGTGCAGTTCGCGGTGCAGAATGTGCCGCCGTCGCCGCTGATGTACCAACAGCACCAGCGCAGCAACGAGAGCAGTCCGTATTCGCGAAATGAGGATGCGGAGAACGGCAGACGCGGATTGAACACCATTGCTCAACAGCAGCAGCGTTCTGTTGTACCACCGAGAGAAGAGCAAGTGCCGAGAGCTACAAATGCGTCTGCAAAGTCAAGCGCAGTGCGGAAGGCGAGCACTGTACAAGGAACCCAGCGGACCAAGACCCTAGAGCGCAAGATTGTTCAAGCGAAGCCGAAGAAGAAGGCGCTTGTGAATCGCAAGCCTGCGTGGGATGCGGATGTGCAGCACACAGCATCGCTCTTTGACACTTCGATCAAGAGATCGACGCTTTTCCAGCCCAACCCAGGCGACCGCAGGAAAGAGACCCAGCAGCTGCAAGATCGATCTCAGAAGGTAGCTACACAGAGGCAAGCAAGTGCAAGCGTCCAGCGACGAGCAATGGCACCATCGAAGCGGCCGAACTCACTGCGAAACGTGAACAGCACGATCTCCAGCACGTCAGCTCTGCACTTACCGCCACGACCAACGAAAGACTTTGTTCGGCTCAACTTTGAACGCGTCACGGGACGGCTGTACGACCAGAATCGTCAGCAGCAACATCGCGTTGCGCCAGGTTCCACACGACAGAATGTGTTTGAAAGACTCTCCCAACCTCACATTATCCCAAAGTCGCTGCTCCGGTCCGTCCACTTCTCTGAGCCGCCGAGTCCCAGGCATGCGAGTGCTCATGGGTCTCACGTTACCGCTGATAGTTCAACAAAGGTTAGTGAATCGCATATCGGGTCATGTCAAAGCTGATGCGTTTGCTAAGCAGCTGAATTTTGTTATGCTTAGGATGTCGCTCTCTCACCAATCTCTCCACGGAGCTCGCCACGCGCCAACTCATCTCCACGCCTGTCGATTCGCGTTGATTCACCAGTGCCGAACGCCAGTCCAAACCAAGAGCAGAGTCCTCGGTTGTCTGTGTATTCGTCACCATCACCTCGCGCATCGCAGAAGTCGTCGCGCTCACGATCTCCTAGATCTACACGAGCTCCGGGTTTGAACTCAGCCACACACCAGCAACAAGGCTACGGAGCAAGTGTGTTTGCCGTCCTGGATCGCCAGCAGCGAGGACGCATCGGGGTGCACCAGATCTTGGAGGGGCTTCGACTGTTGGGACTGCCAGCGACACACAATCAGGTGAGGCTCTCGCTCTGTTCATGCTCCTACTGAAGGCGTTGTGCCTGTCAGTTAATGTCAGTTTTCACTGCCAAATTTGCAGATCTCCGACTACGTGTACTTGATCCACGAAGGAGACCGCGACACGATCGACCTGGAAGAATGGGAGATCCTCGTGGGCACGCTCGACGCAGCCTCTCAGCCGCCGAGCGCGTCGTCTTCAGTTGTTCCCCAAGGCAGCAGTCACTACGAGCCTCCTACATCCGCAGTATCGCTTGCGTCCTCGACAGGGAGAGATCGAGCGTCTATGCGAGGAAGCCATGCAAGCGGCTCGCCAAGATCGCTAGGTCCTTCGAGCAGGTCATCTCCAGTGGAGAGAAGCGAGTTGTCAGCAAGACAGCCTGTTGGTCAGCCTGAACCACAACATCAAGAGCATGAACGTGACTACTACGTTGACGAAATCCAGGTTTGGCTTGCCTGGAGTTGCGTTGGGCTGTTTGCTACTGGAGATCTTGAGTAGCTGACTTGGAGTGTGGTTTCTTGATCTAGCGGCGGATCGATGAGATGTTCCAGAGAGCGGAAGACACTGCTCGGATGAGGTGGCGCCGCGAGCCAATACACAGCAATCAGCAGGAGGGCCGAGGAGTTGAGAACTCGGACCAAGTCCTGCGGCAAGCGGCGTCAGTCGTCTACAGTCTCAAGGTATGACGTTTATAGTTTTTAAGCATCAGAGGCCATTTGATGACTTGAGTTGACAACGTCTCTCTCGCAGGCATCGCTTTTCCCGCTGGTTGATCAAGCAGAAGCACTACTGCGGGGTATCTACAAGCGCCAAGGAGCAAAGCTCTCGCTTCTTCTCCCGCAGGAGGGTCTGGACACGATCACAAAGTACTCGGACGACCTGGCGTCAGCGATCCTGGACGACATCCTTCTCGTAAGACTTTGACCGAAGCTAGCCACTTGCTTGATAGTGACCGCTGCGTGCTGATCCGTAATATCTTCCGTTTGGCATCACAGGACACGGCTCAGATGCTGAACGACGAAGAGAAGCAAAGCACGCAGCATCAGATACAGCTGCACCAGGTCGACCAGCTCGATGCGATTCTCCACCAGATCAAGCAGATTGAAGTCCACGAGGACAGCTTGGTTCAGCAGGGACTTGTGTTGGGATACTCGGTCCCGAAGCAATTGGACTTTGTTCACCCCGGTCGAGTCACTCAACGTGATGGCCTTCAGTTCAAGGCGGGGTTGAACGCTGAGCAAGCGATTGGAAGACAGGGGCAAAGCGCTGATGATCCACTGGTGGTATCTCTTGGAGTTGTCATGAATGTCGACATTCCCGAGCACTTCGAGCAGAATCGGTCAGCTTCTCCCACACCAAGCGATTTCGGAGACGATGAGACTCGCTCCTCGCTAACAAGGAGAGGGAAGTGCAAAGTCTCTGCCTCGATCCTGTCCGGACAACGATATCTGTTGATTGAGAAGCGACGGCAGCAATTCCAGCGCCATCGACGAATTGTGGAATCCTCGCTCGCTGGGACGGGGATGGACCAGTGTGCTGTTATAGAGATGTACGTCGCGCCTCTCATGTACTGCCCACCCACTAGTTCTTGTCGTCTTGAGACTTCCTGTTATGATACTGACTTTGTACGCTTCCTATGGCCCGCAGCTTGGAGGGAATGCTCCTGGACGATCTCCTGGTAGACACCACGGATGAGCTGGACGCGAGTGTCACCTCTCTAGCGGACACCTTGGTCACGACACTGATCTGAGCTCGGCTTCAGCACTTCGATCCGACTCTTCAGTGTTTTAACAAGAAAGCTTGTTCCCGCGAGCACCCATTGACGCATGTCAAACACCTCGATTGGAATGAGACAGCAAGTTCTGCAGCATACCCACCGCTTGCGAGGTTGCTTGCCGCTTTTCCGTGCGAACTGGGATCTCTTGCCAGCGAATCTTCTCTTCAAAGTCCCTGCGCTCAAGTCGAATCGCAGCGACTACATCGTCGACGAGTTTGTCGAGACACTCGAGCACATTGGTCACAATTTGCTGCTCAACTGACGTATCTTCAGTGACAGCATCCTGGAGATCGCTGATCGTACTCGATTGTCTCTTGTAGGTGGAAACTGGAGCGCTTGCCATCTCCGCGATGCACTTGAAGCTCGTTGCTCGACGACGATTTCGAATGAGTCTCCTGAAGAACATCTGCAGCACAGTCAAGGCTTCATTCTGGATCGCGGTGCGAGCGCGATGGACCTCAAACACGAACACTCCACGATCAGCAAACGACAGCGAGAGAGAAGCGCTCGCTGGGTCTAGACAATCCGATTTCAGCAATGTGTCCATCGGTGTTATCCACCCTGACGAGCGTAATTGCTCCACGAGCGTCAGAGGCAGCTCGATCTGGGAGATCCATTTTGCCATCGGGAGCTCCAACCAGTACCAAAATCCTCCCTGGCGGGACTTTTCACTGCGCTTGGCACGTTTTCGAGTCAATGCCCAGCTCAATGCGGCATGGAAAACACCGACGCGTCTCATTTCGTCCAAAGCTTCGAAAGCCTCAGCATTTGGTACCAGGAACTGATACAACAACTCTCTACAGAATGAGCCACAAGCAGCATGAGTGTGGAGTCAGTGAGTAGAAACTGCGGCAATCAACACAACTGAGGAAAAGGCTAGCGTACCCGTCCTGGCAGATCAGCGTCAGCTCATTATGCTCACTTGCTGACGTCCTTGAGCCTGTCACTTCAAGCAGGACTTGCTCGAGCTTCTTAATCGAAATGCAACCGGATCCTGTTAAATCGACTCGAGAGAACTCCTTTTCAACCGAGATGGATCGCGTGAACGCTGATGTGTGCAGGCGATGGAGAAGTCCCGCGATCACGCCTTGCCACCCGTCAACTTTGTGGAAAAGCAGTGGTGATAGACTTGGAGGACTACTGTGGCAGGTTGACGTGTAGTCCTCGCAGGGCATTCTTCGAGAGATCTCGCTTGGCTTTGCCGCCACTGAATGGAGAGTTGTCAGATACTGCGACGTGAACTCGCGCGCTTTGTTTGTTGCTCTGAACGCTCGAGCATTTCGATCTTGCACGATTTCTTCAATTTCCTTGACCATCGCGTGAATCTCGTCGTGAGCTGCATCGCTGGGGCAAGCCTGCAGCGCGAAGTCAAACTGATGCTTTGCGTCGACGAAATCCTCCGCGCGAGCGAGCGCGATCCCGAGGTTGTAGCGCGCTTTCCACGAATTCGGGCTGAGCCGCAGACAGTTTCGGTACGAAGTCGCTGCCTCGTCCAGGTAATCAAATACGAGGTAGATCGATCCTGCGTTCAGGTACAGCGGCGGCAAGCTGCACCCTCGTGGCCGCAGCCAGATGAGCTCCAGTAGCAGATACAACGCTTTCACGAGGTTCTCTCGATCTCCTGGCGCGATCAACCTGTAAGCGTCTCGTTTCGCCTTGCGCCAAGTCCTGAGAGTCACGCGCTTCTCCTCGAATCGAGTCGCAAACCGATGCTCTTCCAGCGTTTGAAGCACCACCTTTGTTTCACTGCCTCCTGCCTGATTTTCTGCGGCTGAGTGGCCAAGAAGCAGTCGTATGAGCGACGACGAAGCTCGCGAGTTGGTCGAGCGAAGTGAGATAATTGACGAGCAGGTTTCCACTGAATCATCCTTGTTCCGTGCGCCGTTGAACATTCCTTGCTTGGCTTCAAAGAGGCGAAAGTCGAAGAACTTCGGCACATGCTCGGAGCTTGTGAGTTGAAACCTGTATCGTGTAGGATGCGAACGAAGAAACTCTAGCATAAGGAATCCGCCAGTCTGTGACCAAATGTAAGGGGGGAAGCTTAACCAGGAGCAGTACCTGAGAAGTGCTTGCAGGCTTTGACACAATTTCCAGCCCGACGTGAAGTCGCTGAACCGTGTTTGTACCATCTGGACGATTCGCGTGGCGTGTAGCTACGCTGACGCACATTGCAAGCTAAGCGATTGGCGATGCCATGCCCAGTAATGATAGAGATTGAAGAAAAGGAGAAGGTGTCAACAACAGTCTTACCGATTGCGCGTGAACGCGAAGCGCGTTGCTGATCGACAGGAGCTCGTATAGCAGCAACAGCAGGAGTTGCTGAGGAAAGAGAGATTTGCATGTCAATCCATGGTATCTTGGATATGATTTCGTTCGTCGCGCAAAGAGACTTACTGTGCGGTCGATGGCGAGTTGCTGCTGCGAATCCAGCGTGCCGACCAGTTTTTTCACCGCGACACGAACCAAACAAAGGTCTGCGCAAGTACACCGCACGTGCATACGCAATATGTGAGCACAACAGCAACAATCAACGCGAAATGTTGTACAGTCACGGCTGCTGCTTGCGCGCGTGGATGGCACTCACGAGATCGCAGCATATGGCACCGTAGCCGCGGATGCAGTTGCAGGAGCTCCCACAATTGCTGAGCAGCGATCGGCAGCCATCTCTGCATCAAGTCAACATGGGCAAATCGCACACGCGAGTCAGTCGATAGAAGCGTGCATCACAAGGTTTTGCGCGGAGGGCTTACCGTCGGGCACGATGAGAGGCTCCACAGCGCGTTCTCAATTCGCTTGGTGGGATCTACACGCAGACGAAGGCGCCAATCGACCATCACAGATGACAATTAATGCGCGACACTCATGCAGAGCCGATCGCTGCCTGGCAGGAAGCGACATGCTCCAACCAGCCGCCTTACCCGCACCCAGCAACACGCCCATGTGGTCTCCCCACATGGAAGGATCCACCGAAGTGGTGGCCAAGAGAGCCATCGCTCTCATGCACAGCACATGCAAAATAGAGACACTTACCAACAAACGGGAACGCGGACGCCATCGCTCGTTCACATGCGGTCAATTGGCTCTGTGTTCATGCACAGCGCTTGCGTGTGCATGTTGAACCGCGAAGCCCGCGCTTTCCGCAGTTGCTCAGAATAATGGCGTTTCGCATCTGGTGGAGCCATGTCTGTCTGTCTGTGCCTCTTCAACTTCGCACTTGACCTTCGACAGCTTGTTCGAAGGCGACTGCATTGATTTTGAAAGGACTGCCCAGATGGTTTTCTGGCTCTTCGCACTGGCTATAACCGCCGCTGCTGTGCGATGTGCAGGTTGTGGCAGCAGCGCTGCGCACCTCAAATCGGAGGATCTTTTTGTTGGTGTCGTTGGGTTGTTTTTGCGTTTCAGGCCCGTCTGCGGCACCTCTAATGTCACCAAAGCTCGCAGTTGCGCCTCGTCTGACCAGCGCTTGTGCGCGTCGTCACTCCTGTTTGGCTCACCTCCTCCTCGTTTTCAGCCAATGAAGCCTCTGAGTTCGCACTTTCTGCCAATCATCAGGCCGGGTTTTCACATTTGCTGATCTCTCGGATGCATGTCGAAAGTTGCGCCAAGTGCGTAGAGGCGGTGCCTCCCCCATCCCACCACGTTTTGCTTTGTGGTTCCGAGCCGAAAAGCGTGCTGTTCACAGCAAACACGGCAGAGGGCGGGCGCGCATGCGCAAGTGACGGCTCTGGACTTGCGCTCACCCACGCACTCGCGCTTGCTTCAGTCGCAGCATCGCAGATTCGCATTTTGCAGCACGCGCGCGCCAAAAGACAGCGCAGCCAGCCAGCCCGACGACCCGATCACCACCGCCACCTGTCGCTCGCTGTGATCACTTGTCTCCATCTCACCTGCTCCGTTAAAGAGAGAGAGAGACGTCGCGCGCGGGGGTTTCTCTTTCGCCACAAGCACAGGAAGAAGAAGAACAGGCAGCTGTCGTTCATTAATACCTGCTTGGCGCAACTGCAACGGAGAGAAAGCCGACGAAGAAGGAGAGACGACAGTCAACATGGACCACGGTGCGTGCGAGCTGAGTGAAAATGGCGTGTGGTGTGGGAGCCTCGCTGGAGGAAGGCCCATGAGCATGAACATGCGCTGGTGTTCGCGGCCTCGAGGAGGATATGAGATGATGGTGTGGACTGACTGAATGTGTCTGTGCGTGCGCGCGTGGTTGATGGGCTGGTGTTGCAGACGAGAAGCAAGCGCTGGAGAACCAGGTGAGTGGCCGCGTGCGTGCCCTTCGCGAGATGTTCAACAAGGGCGGCAACGCTGCCGACGCCACGCCGCCAGAACGCAAAGCCGCGCAGAAGATTATTTTCAACAAGCGCGTCATCGCTGACGGTACGGTGGCAATGCTTGGTTGCCACGTGTGTGGCGACTGAAATCCCTAGTGAACGGCATCTGATGCGATTGAGTGCTCATTTGACTGACCACAGAGAAGCAAACGAAGGACTCGAACGCCCAGTTCACAGGCTCGTCAGACACGATCGAGAACAACGTGCTCCGCAAGCTCCGAGAGCGCCGAGAGGCGGAAAAGAAAGCCGAGAAGGAAGCGATGGAGGCCCACACCAACGTGAAGAGCACCAAGACCCTCGTCGACAAGGCAGCGGACGGCCAAAAGCTGCGCAAGGCTGAAGACCGACGCATTGGTAAGCGAACTCGGCCTATTTCTTGTTGTCAGAGAGGGTCTCTAATGGCGAATGTCTCTTCTACTTGTGTGCAGCGCTCGAGTCGAGGGAACTGTACTCGAAAACGTCCTCCTACGATCTGAATCGGGATCCTGTGTACCAGCACAGCCAGAAGCAGAAGGAGGAAGAGCGCAATGCCGAAAAGGAAGCGAAGGAGTCGCTGCTCAACTTTACGCGAAACGGTACGGGCGATCGGCGTGCATTCATTTTTGAGGTAGACCTATGCAATCTGACCCACGTGTTCATGCTCAGGCGACCACGACCACCTCTATACGCATGCCGTCAAGCAAAAGGAAGACGAGGTGAAAGCAGGTGCGCACAAATCTTGTGCTGCCTTAATCTGTGGAGTGAGCTCGCAACTAATGTCAGCATTTTTCTACCGACACAGAGCGTGAAGCGAAGGAATCCATGCGAAAGTACAGCGGTGGGAAATCCTACGTCGAAGAAAAGATGGAGGAGAAGAAGCGCAAGGACGAAGCGGAGCGCCAGAAAGGTGGGTGTTCCCTTCACTACGCACTGACTGCTCCTCTACATGGGCTTGGCATTGACGGTAACAATTGTGGCATTGCTTCCTGTGTATCTAGTCCAAGAAACGATCAGCGGCTTCGCCCGAAACAACTTCTCGTCTCCAGAATTCGACCCCGCCTACGTCCGAGCCAAGGAACTGGAGCAAATCGAGCGAGAGGCTGAAGAGAAGGCGAAAGCGAGCCTGCTTCAGTTCTCTCAGCATGACGTTTCGCACGAAATGATGATGCGGAACGGCTTCATGGTGCGGAAGACGTCTGTCGACTCGGACACCTCATCCACGAGCTCGGCATCGCCAGGTACGGTTTGCACATGCTCCTTTTAATTGCCAAGCCGCGCCTCAAGCTCATTTGTGCAATCACGGATGACACCCTGTTTAGCGACGAGCTACCCGTTCACCGACAAATCTCGCAAGAAAGCTCCGAGCCCCGCAGCTGTGAAGGCTGTCGCTCGATTCCAGCAGCAGCTCGGTATGCTTAGTGGATGCTTGTTTCCTTGTGCGTACTTCCATCTAATTGATGTGCTCTTCAAACTTTGTAGCGGAGTCGCGTGCGAAAGAAGAAGCGAGAGCCGAGCGAAAGGCTTCGATTGACTCGGCTCGAAAGATGTCGATCGAATCAGCGCGGAAAATGTCGATTGACGAGCCCCAGCGTCCTGATCCCGATCTCGAACAGATCAAGGCCTCGGTCGACGAATCGCGGCTGTCCGTCAAGTCTGCTGCTCAGAAATTCAAGGAGATGGAGCGCAAGGCTGGTAAGATTTGCTTTCTGTTTCTCGATTGGAAGCATCCGTGTCTAACGGCGGTTTGCACCTTTTATAGCTGCCGAGCGAGTGAAAACGTCCAGCCCGCAACCCGGACGGAAGTTCGGAGGCGCCACTGGAGGATCCAGCCAAGACGACACTGCTGGGCTTTCGCTCTTTGAGCTTCATGCCAGGAACATGCGCCAACGAGCGCAAAAGACGAAAGCGATGGGTAAGCGTACTACTTTTTGATAGTATCTCCATCAGTATGCTGCCGTGGTCGATTCTCACTCTGGGTTTTACGTGCGCAGAGCAACACACAAAAGAGCGCATGGCGTTCACCGCTCCAAGTGGACAGTCGCGCACTGCCATGGCGGTGCGCATTCAGCGTGTGGTTCGAGGGAAGCTAGCTCGGCGCGGGTACCGTCAGCGAGTGGACGCAGCCAGGGTAGTTGCGCTGTTTGCACAATCCACCTACCGTCGTCAAGCTGCTCAGAAAGAGGTGGCGGAGATTCGGCGCCAGCTCCAGGTGCAAGTTGCAAGCGTGCTTCTAATCCAGAAGCTCATTCGTGGGCTTGTTCAGCGCCGCCAATACCGAGCGCAAATGTCATCGGCTGTCACTCTGCAGTCTGCGATCCGATCACACCAAGCGAAGCGAAAGTACGATGCGACGATCCGAGCAGTCTCGTTGATCCATGCGTTTGTACGACGAATGCGTGCTGGTCGACAGGCACGAGAGCACTTCCGCACGCTTCAGGAGGAACGTGCAAAGAAAATCGCTGCTGCTACCTCGATTCAGTCAGCGTTCCGTGGACACAAAGTCAAGAACAGCTTCCTGACGCAAGTCCGAGCTATCGTCCACCTTCAAAGCTGCTGGCGCCGATCGTTGGCAGTGAAGCAGCTGTCAGTGATGAAGGCTGAAGCGGAATGCCAACTGTGGATGCGTCAAGATATCGAGCACACCATGTCCGTGAAAATCCAGAGCCGGTGGCGCGGAAGAAGTGCGCGGCTGATGGCGTCGAACTTGAAGGCGGAAGTGGAGGCCTTGAAGCAAGCGCAGCGAGCTGAACTTGAAAATGCGGTGGCGAAGCGAATTCAAGCGCAGTGGAGAGGGACTGTTGCTCGCTCAATGGTCACTTCAATGAAGCGTGCCGCGAACCAAGCAAGACTCGAAAACTCCATGGCGCTCAAGATTCAATGCGCATGGCGTATTCTTATTGCCCATGCGGAGGTGTCTATCTTAAAGGCTGAGGCGATGCTCAGGGAGCAAGAGATGCAGACCCAGATCGACAACTCGATGGCGCAAAGAATTCAGAGTCGTTGGCGTGTAAACGTAGCTCGCCAAACACTGCACGAGCTGCAAAACGAAAAACGCATCCAAATGCAACAAACTAAGCTCGAGAACGCGATGGCGGTGAAGCTGCAGAGCCACTGGCGCGGCGCGTCGGCCCGCTCTACGGTGGTGCAGCTGAAGTCGGAGAAGCAGGCGGAGGCGGAAGCTGCGGCTGTGGCGG